>CAMZMU010000055.1:36016536-36167145 GCA_947311845.1 Poa pratensis
ATTGGTCGTGGGTTTGTCAGGGTGTCATAGATGACTTCGTAGGTGTGGGATTATGCGAGTCAAGCATCTCCGAGCTTGGGATCGCAGGAACAAAGATCAACACAGATTTACCCAGGTTCGGCCCCCTCAATGTGAGGTAAAAGACCTACTTCCTGCCTACCCTAGATTGGTATTGATATGATAATCGAGGTGTTACAATGGAGGCGATCCGATCTGGTACTCGCCGTATGAGCTAGGGTTTGGGGCTTGATAGCTTGACCCGCTCTAAGTCCTGCGAGTCCTCTTTATATACACAGAGGCTCGCTAGGTTACAAAAGGAAACTTCCCCATAAGGAATACATCCACAGAGGCCTACTCGGAGACTACTTGGTCTTCACGTCCTCCGGGATATGTCTTCTAGATCTTTCCCTTATGGCGGTTCAATATTGGGCTTGCTCCCAAGTGGGCCTTCGTCCGTGCGAGTAAGTTAAGTCGCACTGGGCCGCGGGTTAATCCAGAAAGTATTCCCCCGACATTAGCCCCCAAGCGTGGCCTGAACTTCATAGTATTTCTTGATCTTGAATGCTTAGGCCGCGCTTTTCCTTGTTTCGCGGCTTATAATTGTGCAAGTTTGGCCTTGACTCGCACCTGGAAGATCATCTGACTTCGTGAGCTTCTTTGTTAGAGTATCCTGATAGCTTCAGAACTTGATGACGATCTATCTTCAAATTTTTGATGATAATATGATGTAGCCCCCAAGGATTGAGAGGATGTTATGTGGTAATCATCTCAATTCTTCTCAGAGAACTCTGAAGGTCATCACCTGTAACTTGATATCATGATAAAACAATTGTTAAGTTACAAGTAATTGTAATTGGTGTTGCCGTACTATAAGCAGTACATCGACCTCTAGTTAGGCCATCTGAATCCTTAAGTGGGCACTCGCGCGACTCAGTATTTCCTAGGAATATGTGTGTTCAGGGTCGAGAGCGGCCATGATAGGCAATCAAGCTCGATTGACGCCACACCCCAGTACTTTGGCCACATAATGCGAGTAGCAATCCAACTTAAGGTAAATTTGATAATTGCCAATAAATCGGCTGTTTCAGGGTAACAAAGACCCCAAGAAACATAATGATATTGCCATGATAGGCTAAGCTATGATAAGCTTTGATTATGATGACACATAAGGTCGCGCCTAGGTGGCAACCGAGTGTTATACATAGGGTTGGATCGCGCGTAGGTGGCGATCCATGGTGATACATGGGGTCGGTCGCGCCTAGGTGGCGACCAGAGATGATACAAAGTTTACGGCCGCGCCTAGGTGGCAGCCGGTTTCTGATACAAGGGTCGATCGCGCCTGGGTGGCGATCAGATGTTGCATAGGTCGCGCCTAGGTGGCGACCAAAGTTGAAGTTCTAGCCCTGAGTGGCTGTGATGATACTCAGCTATAAAGCTGGAAAGGATGATGCTTGGCTCTGATTAGCCTTTTCTTATGTATAGTACGGTCGCAGGTGTGCGACGTTCCAAGGGCGAGGTGCCTCGAGACGATCCTCGAAATCATGGCGTTCGCTGCTTTCTTCCCTTACATCCAGCAGGTAGTACGACCCATTGTTTAGCTTCTTGCTGATGATGTAGGGTCCTTCCCATGGAGAGGACAGCTTATGCATTCCCTTGTGATCTTGTTTAAGTCGCAGTACTAGGTCGCCTTCTTGAAAGGTGCGGGTTTTGATGCGTCTGGCATGATAGCGTCGCAAGTCTTGTTGATATACTGCTGACCTTGATGCTGCCAAGTCTCTAACCTCTTCTAATGTGTCCACCGAGTCTTGCCGAGCTATCTCATTATCTGTCTCGATGTAAGCCGCAACTCTTGGTGAATCATGTATGATATCGCTGGGCATGACTGCTTCTGCTCCATAGACCATGAAATATGGTGTAAATCCTGTGGATCTGTTAGGGGTTGTTCTCAAGCTCCACAGTACTGCTGGCAGTTCTTCCACCCAACATCCTGGAGATGCTTCGACCTTTTCAATAAGGCGCGGCTTAATTCCATGGAGAATTTCCTGGTTAGCTCGCTCAGCTTGTCCATTGCTCTGCGGGTGTGCTACTGACGTGAGGTCCAATCTTATCCCATTGTCTGCGCAAAATATCTGTGTAGCCCCTTCAGAGGTGTTGCTCCCATTGTCTGTAATGATACTATGGGGGTAACCGAAGCGGAATATGACCTTCTTCAAGAACTTGACTGCTGTTTCAGCCTCGCAATCTCCCACAGGTTCTGCTTCTATCCACTTTGTGAATTTGTCCACCATGACTAAGAGGTGAGTTTTTCCGTTTGAAGACCGTCTGAAAGGCCCTACCATGTCAAAACCCCATACGGCAAAAGGCCATGTGATGGGTATTGTGCGAAGTGCTTGGGCTGGCATATGATCTTGCCTAGCGTATCTTTGACATCCATCGCACACTCTGACAATTTGCTCTGCGTCTGCTAATGCTGTTAACCAGAAGAATCCATGTCGGAACGCCTTTGCCACCAAAGATCTTGACGAAGCATGATGGCCACAATCGCCTGAATGAATTTCGTGCAAGATTTTTCGTCCCTCTTCTGGTGAGACACATCTTTGGAATGCTCCTGATACGCTGCGCTTGTATAATTCATTGTTGATGATTGTATAGGCCTTTGATCGTCGTATGATTTTGCGCGCCTCAATTTCATCGTCCGGCAGCACTCCGCGACTTAAATATGCCATGTATGGCTCTGTCCATCCTGGCTGTTCATGCAGGGCTGCGACTAAAGTTGAATCATCCTCTGGCTCTGCAATGTCAATTTCTGCTGGAGGTTTGACTGATGGATTGTGCAGTTCATCCAGGAAAACATTGGGTGGGACTGACTGTCTATTGGATCCAAGCCGAGACAGGGCATCCGCAGCTTCATTTTGTCTCCGATCAATATGTTCAACTTGGTATCCAGTGAAATGTCCAGCAATTCTGTCCACCTCTCCTATATGCAGCCATGTTCGCATCCTTGCTGTCCCACGTTCCGGAGACCTGCTGTGCCACCAAGTCTGAATCGCCAAAACAGCGTATACGACTGATGTTCATCTCCTTTGCTATACGTAGACCATGAAGCAGTGCCTCGTACTCCGCCACGTTATTTGTGCAGTTGAAGTGTATCTGTAACACATACCGCAGCTTGTCTCCCTTGGGAGATGTCAGAACAACTCCAGCCCCCGAGCCTTGCAACTGTCTTGACCCATCAAAATGCATGGTCCAGTATTTGGTTTCTGCCATGCTAGGAGCAACTTGGATTTCTGTCCAATCGTTAATAAAATCTGCAAGGGCTTGCGACTTAATTGATGTGCGCGGCTCGTAACTGATGTGATGTGGTCCCAACTCGATCGCCCACTTAGCGACTCTTCCAGTAGCTTCTCGATTACGAATGATATCTGCCAATGGTGCTGAACTCACCACAGTTATTGGATGCTCTTGGAAGTAGTGCTTCAGCTTGCGACTCGCCATGAACACTCCAAACACCAACTTCTGCCACTGTGGGTAACGCTGTTTGGAAGCTGTGAGGACTTCGCTCACGTAGTATACTGGTCTCTGGACAGGGTATTCCTTTCCGTTTCTTGTCTCTCCACAACCATGACAGCACTCACAGCGCGGGAATTTGCCGCTATGTATAGTAGCATTGGCTCTTTATCTTTTGGAGCCGCCAGAACTGGAGCATTCGTCAATTGATGTTTCAAGGCTGTCAGAGCTTCGTCGGCCTCTGCGTCCCAAACGAAGGTGTCTGATTTTTTCAACAGTCTGTACAAAGGTAGTGCTTTTCTCCCAATCTTGATATAAAGCGACTCAAAGCTGCTACGCAACCAGTAAGCCGCTGTACATCTTTTATCTTTTCTGGCTTTTGGAGATCCATCACGGCCTTTATCTTGTCAGGATTGGCCTCAATGCCTCTTTCTGATACTATGAATCCCAATAGCTTTCCTGCTGGTACTCCGAAAACGCACTTTGTGGGGTTGAGCTTCATGTTGTATTTTCTGAGATTTGTGAATGTCTCTGCCAGATCACCAATAAGATCCTGGCTAACTTGCGATTTAATCACAATATCATCCACGTAGGCATGAACGTTGCGACCTATTTGCTCATGTAGGCAATTCTGAATGCATCTTTGGTAAGTCGCACCTGCGTTCTTCAACCCAAAGGGCATGCTGACGTAACAAAAAGCTCCGAAGGGTGTGATGAAGGACGTCTTTTCTTGGTCCTCTTCTTCATCTTGATTTGATGGTAGCCTGAATAGGCGTCCAAAAAGCATAACAGCTCGCACCCAGCAGTTGAATCAATTACTTGGTCGATTCTTGGCAAAGCAAATGGATCCTTTGGACAAGCTTTGTTAAGACTGGTGTAATCAACGCACATTCGCCACGTACCGTTCTTTTTCATAACCAATACTGGATTTGCCACCCACTCCGGATGGTATACCTCTGTGATGAATCCTGCAGCCAGCAAGCGAGCTATTTCCTCTCCTATTGCCTTTCTCCTGTCATCATGAAAACGCCGTAGTGGCTGCTTCACTGGTTTAGCCGCAGGGTTCACTTTGAGGCTATGTTCTGCTAATTCTCTTGGTACCCCTGGCATATCTGACGGCTTCCATGCGAAGATGTCTTTATTTTCCTGGAGAAAAGCGACGAGGGCCTTCTCCTGCTCTTCTTCCATGTGTGCTCCAATGCTAGTTTGCTTGGATGAGTCGCCAGGAACAAGATTTATCTGCTTAGTGTCCTGGGCCGCTTTGAATTTCATTGGTGGCTCGGCAGATGGCGTGGTAACCACACTCATATCGTTTGGGTCCACCTGCGACTTATAACCTTTTAGTTCTTCCGCGGCACAGGCGGATTCTGCGAAAGCCGCATCTCCTTTCTCACATTCTATTGCTTTTTCTCTATCTCCGTACACTGTGATGACCCCTTTTGGTCCTGGTATCTTCAACTGTAGGTACACGTAGCATGGCCTGGCCATAAACTTAGCAAAGGCCGTTCTTCCAAACAAGGCGTGATATGGGCTTTGGAATTTTACACTTCGAAGCTTAGGAATTCACTTCTAAAGTTCTCTTCTGTTCCAAAAGTTACCCCTAGGGTTATTTTCCCCACTGGCCGTGCGGACCTTCCTGGGACAATGCCGTGAAATACTGTTGACGTGGGCTGCAGGCTGGAATCCTTGAGTCCTAGACGCTGGAAAGTATCGTAGTACAAGATATTAATGCTGCTTCCTCCATCCATAAGCACTTTGGTCAGCTTGTATCCTGCAACGTATGGTGCCACAACCAGTGCCAACTTGCCAGGTTCCCGTACCTGTGGCGGGTGGTCGTCGCGACTCCAGGTTACCGCGTATTCTGACCACCTTAACCAAGCGGGTGTTGCTGGTATCACGGCGTTCACCTGCTGACTTCTCCGGCTCAATTTCTCTTCTCTTTTGGAGGTATCGATAACTATTGTGTGATACTGCCCCGTCTGCCTGGGGTTACTCGCGCCGTGCTGCCCAATGTTTGTGTTATGAGCCGCACTAGGGTTTCCTTCATGGGAATTCCCCCCGTTGTGTTGGCTCTCTTCTTTCCACTTTTTGTAATAATGGCATTGCGCCTTGGTATGGTCCGCTGGCCGTCCATCACCTGTCGCATGAAGGTCGCATGGCCGGTTGAAAACTTCTTGCATATTGATTGGACGGGAGCCGTATCCTCGACCCCTTCCACGCTGGCCTCTGAATCCTCCACGCGTATTGGCGACGAGCCCTGAGTGACCATCTTCGCTTTTGCGTTTGTTTTGACTCGTGTTGTTGTGGCTCGTTTGCTGCTGCTGGGGCTTGTTGGAGTTTTTCTTTCCTTTTGCAGCAACCTCCTCTTCTTCTCCGTCTGACGCGTCTCTGGTTTTGTCTGAGCTGGCATATTTGTTAGCCGCAGCCATCACCTCGCTGAGGCTCTTGACTTTATCCTTCATGCGACCCAGCTTATGAATCAGCGGCTCAAACTTGCAGTTTTTCTCCATCACCAGGACGGCTGAGCTTGGTGGTATATTATCTGAGGAGTGTATTATTTCTGCCACCCTTTTCATCCAATGGCGACTTGACTCGCCTTCCTTCTGGACACAACGCTCTAAATCTTCTATATTGCAGAGTCGCTTGCAAGTTCCTTGGAAGTTCTTAATGAAGGCATCCTTCAGTTCCTCCCAAGTATTTATAGAGTTGGGAGGCAAATTTTGCAGCCATATGTGCGCTGCTCCTTCTAGCATCATGTTTAGGTAGCGTGCGCAGATCTCTTCAGATGCGTTTAGGATGCTCATGCCCATCTCGTAATTGTTGAGCCAAGTGGTTGGATCCATGCTGGCGTTATAGTTTGCCACCTTGCGTGGCCCTTTGAAATCTTCAGGAAAAGGTTCCGATCTGATCTTCTCAGTGAAACACGCCGGTCCCTTGAGTCGCGAGGACAGGGCTGTGGCGCGCCTGCGGGGTTATCTGCGGGCCGCTTTTGCATCAATGGTGCATTCGCCTGCGCTTCTGCGACTTGCTCCTGCTGCCTCTGTGCGACTCCTGACACGTCCTCTGGTGGCCTGCTCTGGACGCTTCTTTCTGCTGTAATCCTGTGATTGGCTGGTACGAGGGGCAGCTGTGCTTCGGCTTCCGCCCTATTGGCTTGTTGCAGGACTGCCGTACTTAACATCTGAATCGCGCGCCGCGCCTCAGCATTGACCGGGTCATCGCCTGTTGGTACCATCTGAGTCAAGATATTAGCCGCAGCATACATATTATCGACAGGGTTCTGGTAATGGCCCTGTGGGGTGTGAAACCTCCTTGGTTGTTGCTGGGTCTCTTGATTTGTTGGTACCCTTCCTTCCGCAGTCGTCTGGATTCCCGTGCGGCTGGAGTGAGCGGGATTTCCACTGTTGGTTGAGTCGCGCGCAGCTGTGTTTGCGGGTCAACCTGTTGTTGAGTCGCAGCCAGCGCGGCTACTCTCTGCCGCTCCTGTTGGATTCCTTGGTTTATCTGATCGAGCCTGCGGCGCTCTTCTTCCATCCTTCGAACCTCATACAGGAGCTCGGCCCTGGCGGCCTCAATTTCTGTTGCACGGAGGGCGGCGTTCGTGGCTGACACAGGGACAAGAAGTGGGTTGCTTGGGGGTGCCGATGCCTCGGTTTCTCCAGCAGTTCCTGATGCACCTGCTCCTCCGGCCATGTAAACCGCGACTTGTGCCATCTCTTGATCTGGTGATGATGTGATTTCTGGTGGGTAACCCCAGCAACTTTCTTCAAAGGCAGGTATGATGGACCCAAACTCTTGCGAGTCCATGCTTTCCACGGATTCTTCCCCGTCATCGGCGACTTCTTCTACTGAATCGCCTTCCTGGACCGATCTAACGGACCTGCCACCGATGAAGCCGACGAAGACGTTGATGGATCCGAACGGGATGACGTGGCCGGTCTCCAAATAATCTGCTTCCGGCCCCCAGCTTGAATCGTCGATGAGGGGTGTGCCATTGACCGTGATGATACGGCCAACAACAAGATCTTCAGCTCCCTTCATGGATCCTGCGCGGAACGTGACGCTCTTGACCGCAGGCCCCACGGTGGGCGCCAACTGTCGTGGGTTTGTCACGTCAGGTGTCATAGATGACTTCGTAGGTGTGGGATTATGCGAGTCAAGCATCTCCGAGCTTGGGATCGCAGGAACAAAGATCAACACAGATTTACCCAGGTTCGGCCCCCTCAATGTGAGGTAAAAGACCTACTTCCTGCCTACCCTAGATTGGTATTGATATGATAATCGAGGTGTTACAATGGAGGCGATCCGATCTGGTACTCGCCGTATGAGCTAGGGTTTGGGGCTTGATAGCTTGACCCGCTCTAAGTCCTGCGAGTCCTCTTTATATACACAGAGGCTCGCTAGGTTACAAAAGGAAACTTCCCCATAAGGAATACATCCACAGAGGCCTACTCGGAGACTACTTGGTCTTCACGTCCTCCGGGATATGTCTTCTAGATCTTTCCCTTATGGCGGTTCAATATTGGGCTTGTTCCCAAGTGGGCCTTCGTCCGTGCGAGTAAGTTAAGTCGCACTGGGCCGCGGGTTAATCCAGAAAGTATTCCCCGACAGCAGCGCTAACGCAGACCCGCCTGCCGCCGCTCCCCGCCGGTCTACGACCTGTCTAGCGCCGGCGTAGCTAGTTTCCGGTCAGGTACGCCTCTTCTTTCCCCCCGCCCCGCCCGCAACCTGTTCGACCATTGGTTACGGCTTTCCGCCGATGCGTTGAATGACTATCTCCGCATGTCTGAGTCCACCGCCGTCGAAGCCACCTACAGATTCTGTAAGGCAGTTGTGAAGGTGTTCGGAGACGAATATCTGAGGACACCAAATGAGGCAGACACGGCTCGTCTCTTGGCACAAGGCGAAGCAAGAGGATTTCCAGGGATGCTTGGAAGTATCGATTGCATGTATTGGAACTGAAAGAACTGCCCATTCTCTTGGCAAGGGATGTACAAGTCACGGCATCATGGAAAGTGTAGTGTTATACTTGAGTCTGTGACAGATTATGATCTTTGGATATGGCATGCGTATTTCGGCACCGTCGGCATCGCCAATGACATCAATGTGCTCCACCGCTCCAATGTGTTCAAGAAACTTTGTGATGGACTAACTCCACCATGCAACTATGTTATCAATGGCCATGAGTATGACAGGGGGTACTATCTTGCCGACGGAATCTATCCCACTTGGTCTACATTTGTGAAGACCATTCGCAACCCTGTCGGCGAAGCAAGAGTCTATTCGCAAAGATGTGGAGCGGGCTTTTGGTGTGCTCCAGGCTAGGTTTGCCGTTGTCCGCTACCCTTGTCTTTCATGGTCACTAGATGAAATGTGTGAGATCATGAATGCTTGTGTTATCATGCACAACATGATCATTGAGGACGAGCGTGATACAAGGAGGCAACTAGTCGGCGAAGTGTTTGATTTCCAGAGGCCTATGGCCAATCCACAGCCGGGCGAACCGACGTAGTATGCAGAATTTCTTGCCATACATCGGGAAATTCGTGATGGAACAAAGCATCTGCAGCTGCACAATGACCTCGTGCAGTACCTGTGGACTATCAAAGCGACTCAGCCGACGGCTGTTTGATATGTCAAGGTTTAAATTTGAATTCGTATTTTAAACTTTGTATTTTGAATTTGAACTTGTGTTATAATATTTATTACATTTTCTATCTTCAATTCGTATTGAAATGCTAAACCACCGCCGATGTGTTGATGATTTTTTTTTTGGAATTGACCTTTGGCGTGCTTGTTTGGGGTGCGCCGCTATGGGCGACACCCCCCAATTGGCCGGACACATGTCCGGCACCCCCCAATGGGGCCTCAATTGGGGGGTGTCGGACACGAATTTGGAGGCCCCCCGGTGAAGATGCTCTAAAGGGCGCCGTGCTAAAGCACATAACATCGGGACCTAAATGTCAACCACGATTGTAAGCGCGAAAGAATGCGCGATTGTGCGATGTCAGTAACCGCCATTCGTACATGTTAACCGTCGGCAACCGTCGCTTACAAATCCGTGACGTATCACGAAACCTAACCAAATCGGATCCTAATGTACGTCGGGCCAGAGAACAATGCGGGGATAGAAGCTACTTACAACCGGCGGTGGAGGCGTACGTAGAAGTTGGCGCAGACGTGGAGAAGACGGCCATGGAGTCGACGTGCCGGGGATGGAAATCCCCCAATCTGCGGCGTCGACATGGGCTCAATCAAACCATTGGCTCCAAAGCAGGAGCCACCGATGATGTCCTTGTCACCGATGCCGCCGCCGGGGCTCCGAGACGAGGTTTGAAGCAAACGGGGAAGGGCGATTTGAAAACCCTCGCGGGCTCTTCCGAACTCAACTGGCGTGCGTTCACGGTTGCGACCCATCGGGCGCCGGCGCCGAACGGAGGGGTGGGGCGTTGCGAGGGTGGAGTAACGCCGCCATCGGTAGCGGAGAAGGTGAGAAGGGTGGGTGGGTTTGGGTAGTGAGGGGAGTGGGACTGAGGAGTTAAACCGAAACGTCCCGTCTCTGTTGCTTCCCAACGCGTGGCTCTTTAGAAACTGACTTAGCAAAAACGGCCGATTTGACCGTTTCCAGCCAACTTTTAGATAATTTAGACACCGTGCGATGTAGGAGCACGGTCCGGCACAGGATACCAAACGGGTTCATTTTACATCCAGCGAGGGGCCTGGTTAGGGGTCTCCACAACCAAACAAACACGCCCGAAAGCATGGCTGCATTATTAGGAACCCGCTGACATACATACATACATACATACATACATACATATATACAATTGCACTGTTAATCGACCACCGCTTCTCTGAAATATAGCTCTTGTTTTGTAGCAGCCCCGTGATCGACGCTGACCAAGAGGTGTGCTAGCTTAAGGCACGCCCAGCCAAAGCACATAACATAGCTACAGCTTTCACGGATTCCGTGTACCGTGACGCACTATCACTCCGCAACTAGTTGTGGGTGTGCAACTAGTTGCCGGATACCCCACTTCCGAGTTTCCAAAAATTTCGAAAAAAATTATGGACATGTGTCATGTTGAATCTACTACACCCAAAAAAAATTATCCCAAAATATTATCATATGTGACCTGTACAAAAAAGACAAAACTTCCATTTGTCTTTTTTGTACAGGTCACATATGATAATATTTCGGGATGAAATTTCCTGGGTGTAGTAGATTCAACATGACACATGTCCATGATTTTTTTCGAAATTTTTGGAAATTCGGAAGTGGGGTATCCGACAACTAGTTGCACCCGCAACTAGTTGCGGATTGTCATTTCCCTTTCTTTCGTCTCCGGTGACGCCGCAAACTTTGTGACCTCATGGTCAGCGTTTTCAAATTGCGTGGATGGATCAATTATACAGCGCACTCGGTATTTTTCAATTGAGATCGATGAGATGAGATGATACACTCGTACACCTTACGTACGTGGTTAGTGGGGAGGAAGAGTTCATCGTCGCTCAGCTAACGCGCATCTGTATTTTATTTCCATTTGGAACCGCAGAAAACAGCTGCGATCACATGCATGGCTGTCTCTTGGTCATTCGAGGGCGGGCAGGCAGCATGCATATATGCCTGTCTTTGCTCCGGCTCCGGCCGTATCTCGCATGCATGCGCGCTGCTATCCAAATTTTACTATCCGTCTATGGCTACGTACGGGGACCTGTTGGATGGCGACGCGTGAGCTGGGCGAGTGGACACGGTGTGAGCTGGGCCGGCCTGTGCCTTTCCAATGGAGCCTTCGTCTCTCTGTTAACGATCTCGATCGACAATATATATATCTTCTTTCCAGCCGGTGCCAACGAATATCTTCTCTCCAGTCAGACAAACCTAGCCCAGCCACTGGCGCTGTAGACGTTTGACGCCTCTACGGGAACGACAGCCGGCATCGCTGTCGAACTGCCGATGTGATCGCGTCCCTGCCCGCGCGGATTGCCCTCGGTGGCAGCGCGCGGTCGGTATATGTTGACATTTGCGCTCGGTGGCTAACGGATTGACGCGACTCCATCATGCAATCCATCCGATTACGCGCTCGGTCTAACTATAATTGTCCCGCTCCCCGGTGACATGGACGCGGGCTATCTAGATTATGTTATCTTCAGATGGTACGCTGAGATCGACATTGATGGCAGGGAGTAGGCGCCCGTCATGTGGAGATCATACCCGTTTGATTCGCGCATGAAACTTACAAGCGTGTTTGCCTTTGCCGACTAGCTAGCGAGCTTGTCCATTTAACGATCGTCGATAAATTCACGGGTTGCGACTAGCAAAACATTGCATTTGCATCGCATCGACGGAGAGCCAACTTTTTGCAAGGGAGAGATTGAGCGGCGCGGGTAATTCCTACTCGTAGTACGTGGACGTGGGATGGTTTCTGTACTCAAATCTGCATGCCAATAGCTCCCACGCATGTTTGCAGGCGCTTCTTCCTGTGGCTCGACGGCGAGAGTCCCCGATCGAACTGATTGTATTTACTCGATCGTGTTGCTTGCTTCGTCACGTCTATTCTTATTTTTATTTTTGGATCCAAGCGGCCTTTGTCTAGCTAGGCGCCACCAGCAGAGGCACAAACCAGTGTCAGTGGGCAGCAGGTGAGGTTTTTCTCCGTCTTTTAACCTTTTCGTGTTTGAATAAGTGTTCTGTTCCAGTTAAGATTTCTTGATTGCTATATCATCGGACACTTTACGTGCAAGTTCGGCATGTCTACATATGCATGGCTGGGCCCTGCGCGCATATTAATACGGCACCACGCCCGCCCAACTTGTGATCCATATAGCTTATTATTACTTTGCACACTGATGATGCAAAAAAAAAGTGTCTATGTACGCCCCCACCGAGCAGAAAACTCCATGCGCAAGTCGTTGCCCTCGACAGGAGGCAACGAGCTATACGAAAATTCACTTTGACTTTGACTAATAAAGTATATTTATAAGTTTTAGAAAATCTGAATGTAATCAATCATGCATCATAAAAGTATGCAAAATCACAATGTGATTTTTTTTGTGTCACGAGCTCCACAAAATGAAGAAAAATCTTGTAGTTTTTAAAGATTTGGAAGTGTGTATACTCTGATTCACACATTTGTCATTTATATGTATCTCTACATATAAAGTATTTTGAACTGAGATTTTACTCGTTTGAGAAATACATTAACAGCTCGCATGATTTTTTTCCATTTTAAAAACTTGTACAAACGATATTTAGTTTTTTAAAAATAAAAAAAATCACTGGAATTCGGAAGGCAAAAATTTCTATTCCTAGCTAGCACCAACAAACCATACAAGTCTATACAGAATAGTACTTCATGCTCCACCTTCCCGGCCAAAATTGACATGAACTGTAAAAGTTGAACTCATCGATCCGTCGACATAGACTCACTAATACTATACAGTCTGTTGTCTACACCAATCAATGAGTTGTCATTCTATTTGCCACGTAACCAATGGGCTGGTGTAGCTGTATGCAAGACTAACAATTAGTACAACTACGAGTTGGCATGCGTATACAATGGCAGTTCTGGATTCTACGGCAGGCAATGATATATGTCTTGAAAAGATTATTCCTACCTTTTTGTTGGTATTAGGCCTAGTGGTCTATTTTTTTTTGGTGGTCTATATTTTTGTAGTGGTCTACTTTGACTACTTTCTGAAACACAATAATCCACTGGTACGAAATTCATGGGCAGTAGTATTTTAAAACCTTGGCAATGCTGTGTTACCAGGAGAATGTCGCTGTCTTCCATCAAGCAGAGATTAAAATATGTGGAGTTCAGTACTCTGCTATATAATCTGTTAACCGAGTTGTAGCGCCAGAACAAAATGGTCTCCTCTTGTGTTCGAGAAGGAAACACGATGGTCCTCATGGTACTACTATCTATTATTATCACCAGTTTCATTCTTGTCGTCTGTGGTACGAGGAGAATATCTGTTTTTCTGCCTTACAATATTCACACATATACTACTAGTACTTTCTGGTGTAGCATGAACTCAGGCCGGTCAGGGAGATCCAATTTATTTTTCGAAATGGGGGTGCGGATCCCCGGCCTCTGCCTCCAACCTGACCATCTTATTTTGCTCGTGCAATAAGAATGGGCAACATATCTTCAACCAAATTGAACAATAATGGGGAGAGAGTATCCCCTTGTCGTAACCCTTTTAGTTTTTGGAAGTAATGACCGATGTCATCATTAACTCGTATTCCAACACTCCCTCTCTGAACAAATCTAACAATCCATTCACATCACTGTGGTGCAAAACCTTTCATGTGTAGAACTTGTTGCAAAAAAGACCATTTAACCTTATCGTAAGTTTTTCAAAATCAATTTAAATAATACACCATCTAGCTTCTTACGGTGTAATTCATGTATGGTCTCCTGAAATACTACTACTCCCTCTAATATGTTTCTCCCAGGAATAAACGCTTTTATTGGATCCAATTAAATCAGCTGACCGGAGAATCAAGTAGTATCATGCATGCCATCATTTATTTTCTCTCTCCTCTGGAAGGAGAGACAAACCATGTTCATGCCATCATGAGTACTCCATCCGTCCTGCTATTCAGGGCAAAAAAATTGAATCTCTTGACCCAAAGGCCCTAAATGATTGGGGTTAAAATATTACATGCAGTGGTGGGGAGAGGTAAGCTAGCACTAATTGAAACGGAATTAAATATAATTGCGCCTAGGAGGGGAAAGTTTTGAGACAAATTATTTTTAACATTATGCCCAGAAAACTCGGACAGAGGGAGTACTAGGGATCCACTATTAAAATGTTTCGGCGCAGTTTATATATGCAACCAAATAAATACGTGTCAAAATTCCAGTAGGCGCGCGTGGCACCGGATCATGCATCTCCGTCCACATATATAGTGCCGTTGCAATATGAAAGCATATATATAGCTGCATTATTGGGAACCCGCTGACCTATGATTGCACTGTTAATCGACCACCGCTTATCTGAAATCTAGCTCTTGTTTCGTAGCAGCCCCGTCGTCGATGCTGACCAAGAGCTGTGCTAAAAGGCGCGCCGTGCGTGAGGAGCTTGGGCAGCGGCGCGTCGGCCGCAGCGTTCGTCGTCTCCGGCGTGGTCGAGTTGCATAAGGGCTGGGTTGTAATTTTGCTTCTTATGAGGGCCTTTGTGTAATTTGTCGCTGTAACTCTGTGTTTGTCATCGCAAAAAAAAAAGGCGCGCCGTGCATGCCAAAGCACATAATAACATCGGGACCTAGCTACAGCTTTCACGGACGGATTTCGTGTACAATGACGCCCTACAGCTAGCACTCATATTTTTTCTCAAATATCCTGACCTCGTGGTCAGCATTTGTATATTGCGTGGATCAGTATTTTTCAAGTGAGATGAGATGAGACACTCTACGTGGTGCGTGGGAATGAGGAGTTCGTCGTCGCTCAGCTCACGCGCATATGTATTTTACTTTTTTTTTCGAATGGCAGAAAACAGTTGCGATCACATGTGATGGTTGTCTCTTCTTCATTCGAGGGCAGGCAGCACTACATGCCTGTCTTTGCTTCGGCTCCGCATCTCGCATGCACACTGCTCTCTGGTAGATTCTATCCATCTGCGGCTACGGGGACAGGTTGGATGGCGACGCGTGACCTGGGCCAGTGGACACGCTGCGCCGGGCCGGCGGGTGGTCTCTCTGTCAGCGATCTCGACACACCCGGTGCGCAACGAATATCTTCTTTCCACACGGACAAACGGAGCCCAGCGACCGGCCGGCGAGGCGGCGACGGTCTCTTTTTTTTCCCGTTCCGAACGTGCGTGGAGCCATAGACATTGGACGCCTCTACAGGGACGGCAGCCGGTGCACCCATCGCGCGCTGTTTGTCGATCGCGTCGCCGGCCCGCGCGGATTGTGCTCGGTGGCAGCGCTCGGTCGGTGAAAGTAATGAACAATGCAAAATTTCAACTCTTTTAAATATGTCAGATTTTGTTATTTGTGTGTAGTCTAGAATATTTTTGTTTTAGATTTTGTATGTTGTTTAGAACATAGTCTACATCCAGAATTTGTTTCATTTTTTTTGAAACTTCGAATATGATTTTCGAATTGTTCAAAATAAGGGCTCAGCCTCCATTTGTGGTTTCCGAATCGATGAGTTGTTATTTTATTTGCCACATAACCAATGGGTTGGGGTAGCTGTATCCAAGACTTCGTACTATAGTATTCTTCCAACAACTACGAGTTGGCATTTGTATACAACAGCAGTTCTCTCGATCAGTTTCTGGATCCTACGACGGGCAATGATTCATGTCTTGAAAAGATTATCCCTACCTTTTTGTTGGTATTAGGCCTAGCTAGTGATCTACTTTGAATACTTTCTGAAACACAATACCCAGATCCACCCATTTATCATTTTTTCCCAACCCACATACTTGTAGATCTCATCACTATCTACATATATGATTTTTTTTTCGGACTTTTTGAAATGTAGAAATACAAATTTTGATTTTTTTTTCAAAAACGAGCAACATGGAGCTTGGGCTCCAAACGCCTTACTCTGTATATAGAATTTTATGGCAAATTTTTGACCTAGGATAGAATGAAGTCATTCCCTGACAAATTTTTTATACGAGTATAATACTTAATCATCTTTGTTCCTCAACAAGATTCATTTTTTTTTTACTTTTCTGAGTTACTAAATTATTTTTATATTATAGGCTGCGTTGCAACCCGAGAGCACTAATGTATTTCCCCTCGATAGACTCACTACAGTCTGTTGTGTACACCAATCAGTGACGAGAGTGGATAAATGGAGGCTGAACTCCAGGGAGCTTTTTTATTTTGAAAATTTTAAAAATCACATTTTAAAAGTTTTTTAAAAATGAAAAAATCCTAGATGTAGAAAATGTTGTATTCTAACAACGTGTAAAATATTAACTAGAAAGATCTGATATCTTATGCTGCACAAAAATGACAAAGTCTGACATTTAAAAGTAATGAACAATGCAAAATTTCAACTCTTCCAAATATGTCAGATTTATTATTTTTGTGTAGTCTAGAATATGAAATATTTTTATTTGAGATTTTGCACTTTGTTAGATTATAACATTGTCTACATCCAGAATTTGTTTCACATTTTTTTGAAACTTCGAATTGTTCAAAATAAAGGCTTTACGGAGCTCAGCCTTCATTTGTGGTTTCCGAATCAATGAGTTGTTATTTTATTTGCCACGTAACCAATGGGTTGGTGTCGTACTAGTATTCTTCCACCAACTAGGAGTTGGCATTTGTATACAACGGCATTTCTCTCGAACAGTTTCTCGATCCTACGACAGGCAATGATTCATGTCTTGAAAAGATTATCCCTACCTTTTTGTTGGTATTAGGCCTAGCTAGTGATCTACTTTGACTACTTTCTGAAACACAATACTCAGATCCACCAATTTATCATTTTTTCCCAACCCACATACTTGTATATCTCATCACTATCTACATATAGGATTTTTTTTCCGGACTTTTTGAAACGTAGAAATACAAATTTTGATTTTTTTTTCAAAACCGAGCAGCATGGAGTTTGGGCTCCAAAATGCCTTACTCTGTATATAGAATTTTATGGCGAATTTTTTACCTAGGATAGAATGAAGTCATTCCCTTACAAAAATTTATATACAAGTATAATACTTAATCATGTTTGTTCCTCAACAAGATTCATTTTTTTTTACTTTTCTGAGTTACTAAATTATTTTTATATTATAGGCTGCGTTGCAACCCGAGAGCACTAATGTATTTCCCCTCGATAGACTCACTACAGTCTGTTGTGTACACCAATCAGTGACGAGAGTGGATAAATGGAGGCCGAACTCCAGGGAGCTTTTTTATTTTGAAAAATTCGAAAATCACATTTTTAAAGTTAAAAAAATGAAAAAATCCTAGATGTAGAAAATGTTGTATTCTAACAACGTGTAAAATATTAACTAGAAAGATCCGATATCTTATGCTGCACAAAAATGACAAAGTCTGACATTTAAAAGTAATGAACAATGCAAAATTTCAACTCTTTCAAATATGTCAGATATTATTATTTTTGTGTAGTCTAGAATATGAAATATTTTTATTCGAGATTTTGCACTTTGTTAGATTATAACATTGTCTACATCCAGAATTTGTTTCACATTTTTTTGAAACTTCGAATTGTTCAAAATAAAGGCTTTACGGAGCTCAGCCTTCATTTGTGGTTTTCGAAGTTGTTATTTTATTTGCCACGTAACCAACGGGTTGGCGTCGTACTAGTATTCTTCCACCAACTACGAGTTGGCATTTGTATACAACGGCAGTTCTCTCGAATAGTTTCTCGATCCTACGACAGGCAATGATTCATGCGTTGAAAAGATTATCCCTACCTTTTTGTTGGTATTAGCCCTAGCTGGTGATCTACTTTGACTACTTTCTGAAACACAATACCCAGATCCACCCATTTATCATTTTTTCCCCAACCCACATACTTGTAGATCTCATCACTATATACATATAGGATTTTTTTTCCGGACTTTTTGAAACGTAGAAATACAATTTTTGATTTTTTTTTCCAAAAACGAGCAACATGGAGTTTGGGCTCCAAAACGCCTTACTCTGTATATAGAATTTTATGGCGAATTTTTTACCTACGATAGAATGAAGTCATTCCCTGACAATTTTTTTATACGAGTATAATTCTTAATCATGTTTGTTCCTCAACAAGATTCAATTTTTTTTTACTTTTCTGAGTTACTAAATTATTTTTATATTATAGGTTGCGGTGCGACCCGAGAGCATTAATGTATTTCCCCTCGATAGACTCACTACAGTCTGTTGTGTACACCAATCAGTGACGAGAGTGGATAAATGGAGGCCGAACTCCAGGGAGCTTTTTTATTTTGAAAAATTCGAAAATCATATTTTGAAAGTTTTTAAAAAATGAAAAAAATCCTAGATGTATAAAATGTTGTATTCTAACAACGTGTAAAATATTAACTAGAAAGATCTGATATCTTATGCTGCACAAAAATGACAGAGTCTGACATTTAAAAGTAATGAACAATGCAAAATTTCAACTCTTTGAAATATGTCAGATTTTATTATTTTTGTGTAGTCTAGAATATGAAATATTTTTATTCGAGATTTTGCACTTTGTTAGATTATAACATTGTCTACATCCAGAATTTGTTTCACATTTTTTTGAAAGTTTGAATTGTTCAAAATAAAGGCTTTACGGAGCTCAGCCTTCATTTGTGGTTTTCGAAGTTGTTATTTTATTTGCCACATAACCAATGGGTTGGTGTCGTACTAGTATTCTTCCACCAACTACGAGTTGGCATTTGTATACAACGGCAGTTCTCTCGAACAGTTTCTCGATCCTACGACAGGCAATGATTCATGTGTTGAAAAGATTATCCCTACCTTTTTGTTGGTATTAGGCCTAGCTAGTGATCTACTTTGACTACTTTCTGAAACACAATACCCAGATCCACCCATTTATCATTTTTTCCCAACCCACATACTTGTAGATCTCATCACTATCTACATATAGGATTTTTTTCTGGACTTTTTGAAACGTAGAAATACAAATTTTGATTTTTTTTTCAAAAACGAGCAACATGGAGTTTGGGCTCCAAAACGCCTTACTCTGTATATAGAATTTTATGGCGAATTTTTTACCTAGGATAGAATGAAGTCATTCCCTGACAAATTTTTTTATACGAGTATAATACTTAATCATGTTTGTTCCTCAACAAGCTAGATTCAATTTTTTTTACTTTTCTGAGTTGCTAAATTATTTTTATATTATAGGTTGCGTTGCAACCCAAGAGCACTGATGTATTTCCCCTCGATAGACTCACTACAGTCTGTTGTGTACACCAATCAGTGACGAGAGTGGATAAATGGAGGCCGAACTCCAGGGAGCTTTTTTATTTTGAAAAATTCGAATATCACATTTTAAAAGTAAAAAAATGAAAAAACCTAGATTTAGAAAATGTTGTATTCTAACAACGTGTAAAATATTAACTAGAAAGATCTGATATCTTATGCTACACAACAATTACAAAGTCTGACATTTAAAAGTAATGAACACTGCAAAATTTCAACTCTTTCAAATATGTCTGATTTTATTGATTTTATTATTTTTGGGTAGTCTAGAATATGAAATATTTTTATTTGAGATTTTGCACTTTGTTAGATTATAACATTGTCTACATCCAGAATTTGTTTCACATTTTTTTGAAACTTCGAATTGTTCAAAATAAAGGCTCTACGGAGCTCAGCCTTCATTTGTGGTTTCCGAATCAATGAGTTGTTATTTTATTTGCCACGTAACCAATGGGTTGGTGTCGTACTAGTATTCTTCCACCAACTACGAGTTGGCATTTGTATACAACGGCAGTTCTCTCGAACAGTTTCTCGATCCTACGACAGTGCAATGATTCATGTCTTGAAAAGATTATCCCTACCTTTTTGTTGGTATTAGGCCTAGCTAGTGATCTACTTTGACTACTTTCTGAAACACAATACTCCACTGGTACGAAATTCATGGGAAGTACTACAAGAAACTAGTTTAAAACCTCGTTGGTGTTGTGTTACGAGGGGAATATGTCGCTGTCTTCCATCAAGCAGAGACTAAAATATGTGAAGTTCAGTACTCTGCGATAGAATCTGTTAACCAAGTTGTACGCAGTGCGAGAACGGAATGGTCTCCTCTTCTGTTTGAGAACGAAACAACGATGGTCATCATGGTACTATCTGTTATCATCACCAGTTTCGTTTTTGTCGTCTATGGTCCGAGGAGAATATCTGTTTCTTGGATTACAATATTCATATGGAAGACACATATACTACTAGTACTACTTTCCAGTGTAGCATAAATTAACTTGTCCGGTGAGGGACAATTGGATCCAACTAAATCAGCTGATTGGAGAATCAACAACTATCATGCGTGGCGTGGGATCATTTATTTTTCGCTTTTCGGGAAGGAGAGACAAACCATGTTCTGCGTTGTACTACTAGGGATCCCTATTAAAATGTTTCGGCGAGGTTTATCTAATGCAACCAAATAAACGTCAAATTTCATTAGGCGCAGCACCGATCGTGCATGCATCTCCGTCCCCATGGTGCATTATATTGGGAACCCGCTGACATACATATATAATTGCACTGCAAATCGACCACCGCTTCTCTGAAATCTAGCTCTTGTTTTGTAGCAGCCCCGTCGTCAGATGCTGACCAAGAGCTGTGCTAAAAGGCGCGCCGTACGTGCCAAAGCACATAATAACATCGGGACCTAGCTACAGCTTTCACGGATTTCGTGTACCGTGACGCTCTACAGCACTATCACTCGTTTCTTTCGTCTCCGGTGACGCCGCAAACTTTCTGACCTCACAGCATCTCCACCGAGGGCTTTCAAGTGACCCCAAAAGGCTCAATGGGGTCCGGACGGCAAAAACCGCCACCAACGACACCCCCGAAGGGTCGCCCCGAGCAATTCCGACAGGGGTGGCCCGTCCGTCATAGGCACAGCGCCCCGCGCCCGTATTAACTTGGGCTTGGCAGGAGGCCGTTACGCCACGTTTAATGGCGAGGCGACGAGACAGCAGCTCGCCTGTCAGCACGCCTCGCAATAACGCCCCGCCTGTTTCCCAGACGGGCGCAGAGCGAAGCGACGCGTCGCAATAACGCCGCGCTCGTTCCCATCCCATGGCGCAGACGGAAGCGACGCGTGCTGAAGTCGCAGCGGCTGCCCGCGGCTGCGCCCTGCACACGCGTCATCGGCGTCAATGCGTGGTCAGGCGAACCGGTGGCCACCCAACCCCGCTCCTCCAGCCGCCTTTAAAACCCGGCGCGTCGCAGCCCTCCTCTCCCACACCACCGCTTCTCCCCTCTCACAACTCGCCACCAACAGATCGGCCGCCAAGCATGGCGGGCAACCGGGAGACGCCGGAGGAGCGCGAGCTCCGGCGTCATCGCGACTTCCTCTTGACGGAACGCGCTCGCCGCTGCAACGAGCACCGCGGCCAGCAACGCCGCGAGCAGATGGAGGAACGCCGTCGCCACAACGAGGAGGCGGAGATGACCAAGGCGTATGAATGCGAGCGGTGGCTCGAGGACGCAGCCAACGCCCTCCGTACGTGGTGTCGCTGGAGACCGCGCGGCTGTGCAGCCGCCACAGCGTGCCGGTGGAGGACGATGACACCCTACCCGAAGGGTGGACGAGGAACGCCGTCAATGTGCCGGTGGCGCCGCGGCTCAGCGGGAAGGAGCGCGTCGAATTCATCATGCGGAAGTGGCAGGCGATGCCGTATGAGCAGAAGCTGGACCCCAAGTACTCCATCTCGGCGCCCTACTGGCACGCCGTGGTGGACGCGGAGTACGAGGCGCGCTGTGTCGGCGACTTCCTCCCTACCGCGGCGCGGGAGCCAACGCCGGAGTTGTCCGCATCGGACGACGACGACGCAGCCGAGGACGACGACGACGATCCCGAGCTGCCCGATCTACCAATAGAAACGGCAGGCGCATCTTGGTCAGCAGCGTCGCTGCCACCGGAGAAGGGGGCACAAGCTGAAACCGGCGAGGCTTCCCATCAGGTGGCCAGGCGGTAGATGAAATCCCACCACGCGCCGCGAAACCAGAAGCCTCGGCCACAGCGAGGCTTCGTTTCTAAAGGCCGTAGCCGATGGCAATAGCGGATGAAACTTCCGGCGCCGGATCATCGAGACATACAAGTCTGTTGATGATTCCGGCGCTTGGTTCGCATCTTCTTCCCCGTCGCTAGGCCATGAAGCGGCTTCTCTTCTCGCCGCCGGCGCGTGTAGTGGTTGGCTAGACGCTGTAGCGTGTAGCCGGTAACGGCGTAGTTTAGGTTTAGTTTATTAAATCTCGTTTAGGTTTCAAATTGTAAGTTTGTTAAATCTTGTTTAATAAAATCCGCCCGCAAGGTGTTTGTTGTTTGGTCGGCATCTCGACGCGTTTGGAGGGCGGGCGTTTGGGGTGCGCCGATGTGGGTGGCCTCCAAAACTTGGCCGAACACATGCCCGGCACCCCAATAGGATCTCAATTGGGAGATGCCGGACACGAATTTGAAAGCCCCCGGTGGAGATTCTCATGGTCAGCGTTTTTATATTGCGTGGATGGATCAATTATACAGCGCACTCAGTATTTTTCAATTGAGATCGATGAGATGAGATGAGATGACCTTACGTGGTTAGTGGGGAGGAAGAGTTCATCGTCGCTCAGCTAACGCGCATCTGTATTTTATTTCCATTTCGAACCGCAGAAAACAGCTGCGATCACATGGCTGTCTCTTGGTCATTCGAGGGCGGGAAGGCAAACATATATGGCTGTCTTTGCTCCGGCTCCGTATCTCGCGCTGCTATCCAAATTTTACTATCCGTCTATGGCTACGGGACCTTTTGGATGGCGACGCGTGACCTGGGCGAGTGGACACGGTGTGAGCTGGGCCGGCCGTGCCTTTCCAATGGAGCCTTCGTCTCTCTGTTAACGATTTCGATCCACAATATATCTTCTTTCCAGCCGGTGCCAACGAATATCTTCTCTCCAGTCACACAAACCTAGCCCAGCCACTGGAGCTGGAGACGTTTGACGCCTCTACGGGAACGACAGCCGTCATCGCTGTCGAACTGCCGATCGCGTCCCTGCCCGCGCGGATTGCGCTCGGTGGCAGTGCGCGGTCGGTATATGTTGACATTTGCGCTCGGTTGGTTAAGAGCATCTCCACCTACGCGCCAAAACAGCGTCCGCAAAGTTGTCGGACAGGCGTTGTTGGACGCGTCGGCAATGGTTAGCGCCTATTGGGAGCGTCGCGTTCCACCGGTCGCTCCCAATAGGTTTCAATAAGTGTTCTGTTCCAATAAAGATTTCTTGATTGCTATATCGGACACTTTACGTGCAAGTTCGCCAGGCATGTCTACATGCATGTCTGGGTGGGCCCTGCGCGCATATTAATACGGCACCACGTCCTACTTGTGATCCGAGAGCGTTTGGCCCCCGGGAGCACATGCTCCCGGTATGTTCAAAAAAATTAACAAATTGAAAACTTTTCCAAAAAATCCGAAAAAGATCATGCACGTATCTAATGATGTCACGCACGACCGTGTCAAATTTCGCATCGAAACGACATTGTATGCGCTCTGTGCAAAAATGACAAAATTCTGACAGAAAATTCAAAATTTTGGATCTCATATTCTGTCAGAATTTTGTCATTTTTGCATAGGACGCATACGTGTCGTTTCGGTGCGAAATTTGACACGGTCGTGCGTGACATTGTCAGGTACGTGCATGATTTTTTCCGCATTTTTTTGAAAAGTTTTCAATTTGTTCAATTTTTTGAACATACCGGGAGCAATTCACTTTGACTTCGACTTTCGAGTTATAGTGATCTCTTTCAAAAATAAAGTATATTTAGAAGTTTTAGAACATCTAAATGTAATCAATCATGCATCATAAAAGTGAATTTTGTTGTGTCACGGGCTCCACAAAATGAAGAAAATCTTGTAGTTTTTTAAGATTTGGAAGTGTGTATACTGTGATTCACACATTTATCATTGTTATGTGTCTCTAAATATAAAGTATTTTGAACCGAGATTTTACACAGTTTGAGAAATACATTAACATCCGGAGGCCTTCTTCGTCCTGTTCGACCAGCCTCTACACTGAGACCAGGCTGTGCGGATGGGGCGCCTCACCATCGCGGACTCCCCCTTCCTTCTCCAGCCATGGAGGGAGACTGACCACGCCGTCATCCAGCACTACAACTTCCACGTGCGGGTCTGCATTGAGAGAATGCCCCTGCACCTTTGGTCCCGGGAGGGCGCCAAGCTCGTCCTGGGCAAGGACGTCATCGTCGACCGCCTCGACAGCCGCACCTACGAGCAGCACGACACCGAGCTCTTCAGCTGCTGGGTTTGGGCTCGGAGCCTGGACCGAATCCCCAGCGACCACGGCTTCTCCGTCGCTCCGCGCGGCGCTGGCACGGTGGAGGAGATGAACGGCTTCTCTCGCTGCGCCGTGAGGTTGCGCCCGCACCTGAGCTCTGCCGCTTCGACACGCTCATCCACATCGACCTGGTGGAGGACTGGAAGGTGCCCGAGAACATAACTCCGTCCTCTGGCCAGAGCGGCGTACCATCCTCCACCTCCACCGACAAGCCGCCCTACCTGCAGGTGCAGCCCTACACCTGGCATTTCGGCGTCCCCGATGGGGAAGACGTGCGCCAGGCACGGCGCCACGCCCTTGACGTCCGCGGCCCTGCTCCGTCCTACTTCCGCCGCAACGACGACAGCAATGCGGAGGACAGTCTCTCAAGCTATGGCGCGACGCTGTGCTGGGGCCCCACCGCAGCTACGAGTCGGCCCGCAACCTTGCAGGCCAGGACGGGGCGCGCCAGCGCAGCCGCTCTCCCATTGATCGCCATCGTAGGGCGGCCACCGCCCCTTCATCGTCGACCGAGTGCCTACCGCCGCCGCCGCTACCCACGGAGGGGCCCATGTCGCAGCGTCTGCTCTCCTTCGCCGCGCCCATGGCATCTGCTCCGCTCGCGTCCCTGACGATTGGGGCCCAGGAGCTGACGGTGGGGGCCCAGCAGCCGCCACGCCCGGTCAGCCCAGCATCGAGGACAGCGCTGACCCTTTGGCTGACCTGGTTGGCGCTGACCAATCCGACGTGGAGGGGTGAGGGCCAATTTCGGTGGACCCCATGGCCCTGGAGTTCGGGGCGGTCTGTGCTGCCTCGCTCAGCCAGCCCCTCAGCTTTGACCCTGACATGGGGGGCCCTTCTTCCAGCATGGACCTGGACTTGGGGCCACTGTTCGTCTCGGCCCCGCTCTACGGGTCCTCTGGGCCATCTCCACTGGGCCCAAGGAGAAGCCCGGTGACCCAGCTGGTGGATCAGAACGATGCCATAGATGCCATCGACACCCCGGCCCAAGTTGGGCCAGGCCTTGCAGCGGATACGGCCTTAGATGGGCTGTTTGCTGCGCCGCCCATGGCAGTCCTGGGATCTACGCTGCCCAGGACTCAAGGTAACATCATCGCCACTGCTCCGCTACCCCTTCGACGCAGCAACCGCCACATGAAGCTGGCGGCCACGCCGATCCTCGAGCGCGCCACTCTCTGCGTCGCCAGGGGCCTGAACATGGTGGGCAAAGAAGAGCGCCGCGCTGACGTCGCGGCGGGAGCGCTCACCCAGCACTTCAAGGATCCGCTCGTGGAGACGGACCTCGATGGCATCGCCAACCTCACCCGCATCGATCGTCAGGCGCTTTGTCGCGCCACTGACCAAGCCTGCACTGCCCGCGCTGCCGCCCTCGGCGCACTAGGTTCTCCATGTTAGCACAACTTAGTAGATGCCCGTGGCTGCTGATCCTATATCGGCAGGGGCCAATTTCCCTTTCTAGTTCAGGTCCAATGTCTGCATCTTCTAGGTCGGCCATTTTTGGGTACAATGGCTGGGCCGACCTCGACGTCATGTGTGTGTCGGTGGTGTACTATGTTTCCTCTGCGAATGAGAGTAATTGCAGTTTCCCCAATGAGTTAAAACATTTGCCCAATTCTGACATGGAACCCAAGGGGTTTGAACATGCCAGTTCGACGCGGCGCGGTTCGAGCCTTAGCATCTGCTGCCCGGACTGCTATAATGTGCCTTCAGGAAACAAAATTAGATCACTTTGATCGTGCCTTGGCCTCTGAAATTGCTGGCCCCGATCGACAGGACTGATGACCCACAAGTATAGGGGGTGTATCGCAGTACTTTCGATAAATAAGAGTGTCGAACCCAACGAGGAGCAGAAGGTGCTGGCAAGTAGTTTTGATCAAGAATTCACTGTAAAAGCTAGCAGACAGGTTTTCAGTAGTATTCGAAACAGCAGGTAAAAACAGTGCAAGTAAATAAACGAGCGCGGCAACAAATGCAGCGAGTGGCCCAATCCTTTTGAGTGCAAAGGACAAGCCGAGTGTGTTACTTATAAGAGACAAATGTTCCTGAGGACACATGGGAATTTCGTCAAGTGCTTTCGCTTCGTGCAACTGGTTAATCTTCATTGTTTTGATAAGTGTTGTGTGGGTGAATCTATGCTAACGCACCGCCCTTCCTAGGACTAATACGCACTTGTGATTATACCCCCTGCAAGCATCCGCGAATGCAGAAAAGTAATTAAGATAAATCTAACCACAGCTTTAAACTCTGAGACCCTACGCTCCCTCGTGCACTATCTTACTAACGGGGGTTCAGGTTTCTGTCACTCCGGCAACCCCTCAACTAGCAAGCTAGGTACACGATGCATTCCCCTAGGCCCATAAAGGTGAAGTGTCATGTAGTCGACGTTCACATGACACCACTAGAAGAATGACACCACAACTTAAATATCAAACCATTAAATATTAACGCAGCATTATTTCACTACTAACAACATGACTTCCCCATGTCCTCAAGAACTACAAACTACTCACAAGACATCATATGGATCATGATCAGAGATGATATGGCAATGAATAACAATCTGGACATGAACACTAATCCACCAAACAAACTCAATAGCATCAATAACAAGGAGTAATCAACACCGGGAGAGTCTCCCCAATGAACTAGACAAGGTACAGCCCTAGATGTTACAGCAAGATGGATGTGGAGTCGGTGGAGATGATGGTGATGGCGCAGTGGATGGTGGTGATGATGATCCCGATGAAGTCCAGCGTGATGACGATGACGATGGCGATGATTTCCCCTCTCCGGGAGGGAATTTCCCCGGCAGGATCTCCCTGCCAGAGAGCTCTTTCTCTCTCGGTGGTTTCCGTCCCGTGGAGGCGGCGGAATATTTCGTGGACGTACCCCCCGTGCTTAGGTTTTCGGGAGGCAGATATACGCGAAGAGGCAACCTGGGGGGTGGACCCAGGTGGCCACGCCATAGCTGGGCGCGGCCCACAGGCCAGCCGCGCCCAGGTGTGGCGTGGGGCCCACCTGGCCCACCTGGCTGCCTCCTTTTGGCTGCCTCCGGCATCTGACATTATAAGACCCCCAGAATTGGTTTCGTGATTTTTGGAGTTCCGCTGATATGCTGACTTGACGACGCTTTTTCCAGCAGAAACCTGACTCCGGAAGGATAATTCCCAATAATCATCAAACATGCAAAATAAGGCAAAATAACATAAGTATCATGTATTAATATGAAATATAAGGATAGATAATGACAAATTATGATATAAAATAGTGATGCAAAATGGACGTATCAACTCCCCCCAAGCTTAGACTCGCTTGTCCCCAAGCGAAAACTGAGCTCAGTAAACAAGTCCACATGTTTATGGAGTGAAGTGTCGATAATAAAGAATACGGACAAGAAGCATCAGTATTTACTCAGCTAAACAAGTCATTTTAAACAGCAGTCTCTACACATTCTACTTAACTTGGAACAAGTAATGGAACAACCACAAATAAAGGTACATTAAGCAAACCAATTGGATGTGGCAAACTGTGTTCTTGGTCAGAGAACAATCAACATTCTAACTTATCTTTCAAGAAGAGTCTTTATACTAGAGCTATATTGCAGAAATAGAGTTGCTCAATCATCACTGTTCCTTTCACATTCCAAAGAAAACTGTCAAAGTCATATTCTCAAAGATAAAACTTCATGTGCTCAAGCAAAGTAGACAAAACATGATAGGAAATATTATGAACTATAAATGATTGTATCTATAACAATTCGAGTGCTTGCTCGGGATAGAGGGAATAGGTTTACTGACTCAACAATAAATAAATGATAGGCCCTTCGCAGAGGGAAGCAGGGATTAAAACGTGTGCTAGAGCTTTTTAGTTCCCGAAGGCATAGAGAGTGTAAAAATATTGCTTTGAGAGGTGTATGCTATTGGTCAACAAATCAGTGGTAGAATCCTTGTCATCTTCCATACTAATTAACTTTTAGAGCGGTTCCGAGAGTTTATAGAACTGCACTTGTAACAAGCACTTATTGATGACACTCCTCCCAACCATTTCTTTCCACAAACCATGGCTTGACCGAATCCTCGGTTGCCGACCAACAATCACCGTGGAGGAGTGTCTATTTATTTATTTATTTATTTATTTATAGGGTGGACTAACCAGCTCTTTTAATGCAAAATAAAAGGTGGAGAAGCAGATGAAGCTGCCAATCCTTGTAAATCAGTTAGCATGGAAGATGACACATCTGCTACCACGTCCTTATGAGCTTGGTGAACAGTGACACAAAAAGGGATATAATAATAGTTTTGAATAGTTAAAGGTAGCACACGAGAAAATGTACTTGGAGTAGTGCGAACACTACATGATAGGTAGTTATGGTGGACACGAATGGAGTGCTTTGGTTCAGGGTTTTGGATGCACGAGAAGTATCTCCTCTCAGTACAAGGTTTTAGGCTAGCAAGGTTTAGTAGCAAGCACAAGAATTGAGAGAGACAAACACTTATAGATCTAATAGAACAACCATGCTATCTACTTTGTGGGCACAAAACACTTTAATTCAAGAATAATAAACTCATTGGCCAACAAAGAGGAAAACAATAGGGATAATGTTATTGCAACCAGTTCCCTCTTTTCTACTTAAGTGTAAAAAGTATTGATACTACTGACCAGTCTAAGTTTGCCACAACCAACTAAATTTACTTGCTGCACCCAAAGTGATGCCAATACTAATGTAACAAGATCAGCATATGACAAAGGACTTGCTGGCTAAAATAAAGTGTGCAGAAAGTAAAGATAAAGCTTCTCATTAATATTCCATCACAATAAACCTCACACCAACGGATACAACGATAACCAACTAAGGAGTGATACTCCACATTGCAAACTATCTCATATGATAACTTCTCTACTCATGGTACTAAGCAAAAATATAAAGATAAAGATAAAGATAAAGATGGTGATACTGAAAACACCCCCCCAAGCTTGAAACAAGCTGGGAGTGTGTTGTTACCCATGGTGAATTACTCCCTTGGCGGTGATGGTGGTGGCGCCCCTCTAATGAGCTTCTCGGCAAGCTCCATTAACTCATCAACTCTACCAATGAGGGTGCGGACAAGCTCTGAATTCTGCTCAATGCGGTTCATCATCCTGTCAGAGGGTGAATCCCAGCTTTTGGAGTTGTTACCCCACTTCTCTTCAGCTTTGGAGCTCCCTTTTCCTGCATGGTCAGAACGATCCATATCCCAGCTACTGGGCAATTCTGATTCTGGAACTTTTTCAAAGGGATACTTATGGATGAGAGTGTGAAAAGGCCTTTTGGTATCTGAAGGAAGTGTTCTTGGAGCTAGGAAGCGACGAGGAACTCTCCCACCAGTGCTCATCCTCGCGCCCTGCCTGGCCCTGGGCTTGTTCTGCACCACTCCGATGCTTGCAACGGTAGCGGTGGGAATAGGACTTGGATCTTCCTCTTCTTCACCGACAGCTTCAGTCTTCTCCTTCTCCTCCTCAGCATCTTGGTCTTTCAGATCTTTCTTCAGGCCCTCCTTGTCAGGGTTGTTGGAGGCGACCATGGTGCTCTAGACTTCTACAACCCTGGCAGAAACAGCTCGAAAACAAACGCGACGAAAACACGAGATACGGACCTCGGGAGATCCGGGTAAATATATAGCAGAAAATAACGCGTGAAAAGGAAAGCACAGGGCGAAGCGGAGTCGGAGGGGGTCTCCGAGGCGACCACGCCATAGCTGGGCGCGGCCCAGGTGGGGCCCGCGCCCTGCTGTGGCGTGGTGCCCTCGGGCACCTCCTCCGGCACTTATTCGTCTTGATATTTCCAAAATTGTATAAATAACTAATATAAAAGTTTCGAAGTAAAACGCGGACTTTTTCTTACCGAAATCATACCTACTTCAAATCAGACTCTGCAGTTTCCTGTTTCTGAGTTTTAATAAATTCCTCCGGAGATACCATTTGAATAATATCAACATTTTCATTATAAGATTCTCCAGAAATATAATGTTTAAGTCTCTGCCCATTAACAACTTGAGGTTTGTCACCGTCAAGTGAATTAATTTTTATTGCACCAGAACGATAAACTTCTTCCACAATGTAAGGTCCTTCCCATTTTGAGAGTAATTTTCCTGCAAAAAATCTGAGACGAGACCTATACAATAAAACTTTATCACCTATGCAAAATTCTCTTTTTAAAATTCTCTTGTCATGCCATCTCTTAACTTTCTCTTTGAAAAGTTTAGCATTTTCATATGCTTCACTTCTCCATTCATCTAGAGAGCTTAACTCTAGCAACCTTTTCTCACCAGCTAATTTGAAATCTCTATTAAGCTCTTTGATTGCCCAATAGGCCTTGTGTTCTAATTCTAGAGGTAAATGACAAGCTTTTCCATAAACCATTTTATAAGGAGACATGCCCATAGGATTTTTATATGCTGTTCTATAAGCCCACAAAGCATCATTAAGCTTTCTAGCCCAATTCTTTCTAGACCTATTGACAGTCTTTTGCAAAATCAACTTAATTTCTCTATTTGATAACTCTACTTGACCACTAGTTTGAGGATGATACGGTGAAGCAATTCTGTGATTGACACCATATTTAGCAAGAGTTTTTCTAAAACCACCATGAATAAAGTGTGAACCACCATCAGTCATGAGATATCTAGGCACACCAAACCTCGAGAAAATAACATCCTTAAGCATTTTTAAGGAAGTCTTACCATCAGCACTAGAGGTTGGTATAGCCTCTACCCACTTAGTAACATAATCAACAGCAACTAGAATATGAGTATAACCATCTGAAGCGGGAAAAGGACCCATAAAGTCAAATCCCCAACAATCAAAAGGTTCAATAACAAGAGAATAATTCATAGGCATCTCATTACGTCTACTAATATTCCCAACTCTCTGACATTGATCACAGGTCAAAACAAATTTTCTTGCATCTTTAAAAAGAGTAGGCCAATAAAAACCTGATTGTAGAACCTTTTGTGCAGTTCTGTCTCCGGCGTGATGTCCTCCATAAGCACTACCATGGCATTTATCCAATATTTCCTTCTGCTCATGCTCTGGAACACATCTTCTCATAATACCATCAACTCCTTCTCTATATAAATGTGGGTCATCCCAAAAATAATGCCTCAAGTCACAGAAGAATTTCCTCCTTTGCTGATAAGTAAAAGTTGGAGGCAAATACTTGGCAACAATAAAGTTAGCATAATCAGCATACCAGGGACAATCATTCGAATTTACCTTTATAGAAGCCAACTGCTCATTTCGAAAATTGTCATCAACAGGAATAGGATCATGCATTATATTTTCTAATCTAGACAGATTATCAGCAACAGGATTTTCAGCACCTTTTCTATCAACAATATGCAAATCGAACTCTTGTAACAGGAGAACCCATCTAATAAGTCTAGGCTTAGCATCCTTCTTATCCATAAGGTATTTAATAGCAGCATGATCAGTATGAATAGTTACCTTAGAATCAACAATATAAGGTCTAAACTTATCACAAGCAAACACTACTGCTAAAAATTCCTTCTCAGTAGTAGCATAATTCTTTTGAGCTGCATCAAGAGTCTTACTAGCATAATGAATAACATTTAACTTTTTATCTACTCGCTGTCCTAAAACAGCACCTACAGCAAAATCACTAGCATCACACATAATTTCAAATGGTAAAGTCCAGTCTGGTGGTTGAACAATAGGAGCAGTTATTAAAGCCTTCTTCAAAATTTCGAATGCCTCTTTACACTCGTCATCAAAAACAAATGGAACATCCTTTTGAAGAAGATTGGTAAGTGGCTTTGAAATTTTAGAGAAATCTTTAATAAACCTTCTATAAAAACCAGCATGACCAAGAACACTACGAATACCTTTCACATCTCGGGGGCATGGCATTTTCTCAATTGCTTCCACTTTAGCTCTATCAACTTCAATACCTCTTTCAGAAATTTTATGCCCAAGAACAATGCCTTCATTAACCATAAAATGGCATTTCTCCCAATTAAGAACAAGATTGGTTTCTTCACATCTCTGCAAAACTTTGTCAAGATTGTGCAAACAGTTATCAAAAGAAGTTCCATAGACGGAGAAATCGTCCATGAAGACTTCCACAATTTCTTCACAAAAACCGTGAAAAATAGCAGACATGCATCTCTGAAAAGTAGCAGGAGCATTACATAAACCAAAAGGCATACGTCTATAAGCATAAGTACCATAAGGACAGGTAAAAGTGGTTTTCTCCTGATCTTCCTTTCTAACAGCTATTTGGGAAAAACCAGAATAACCATCAAGGAAACAAAAATGAGTTTTCTTAGACAACCTTTCTAACATCTGATCAATAAAAGGCAAAGGATAATGATCTTTCTTAGTAACCTTATTGACCTTACGAAAATCAATGCACATTCTATAACCAACTACAACTCTCTGAGGAATAAGCTCATCATTTTCATTAGGCACAACAGTTATTCCTCCTTTCTTAGGAACACAATGAACAGGACTAACCCATCTACTATCAGCAATAGGATAAATTATACCTGCTTCAAGAAGTTTTAATACCTCATTTCTTACCACTTCCTTCATCTTAGGAATTAAACGACGTTGATGCTCAACAACAGGCTTGGCATCAGGCTCAATATTAATAGCATGCTGACATATAGCAGGAGAAATCCCTTTTAAATCATCAAGAGTATAGCCCATTGCGCCTCTATGTTTCTTCAGAACTTGCAATAATTTTGCTTCTTCATCTCCTGAAAGTTTAGAACTAATAATAACAGGATATATTTTCTTATCATCAATATGAACATACTTAAGATTATCAGGTAAAGGCTTAAGATCAAAAACAGGGTCTTCTTTAGGAGGGGGCGCAATTCCCAGGTCCTCCACAGGTAAATCATGCCTAAGCATTTGAGGTTGACGCAGAAAGATGTCGTCAATCTCCCTTCTTTCTTCTGCAAAAACTTCACTTTCGTGGTCTTCCAAAAATTGCTGCAAAGCATTGTTAGGACCAACAGCAATAGAAGCAAGCTGTTCAACTTGAAAGTTCTCATTAGGCATTTCAGGTTCATAATGATTCTTAGCAAATTTTGAAAAATTAAACTCATAAGACTCTCCATCGAATCTAGTAAAATTCTCTTTTTGACAGTCAATAATAGCACCACAAGTATTCAGGAAAGGTCTACCAAAAATAATAGGACAAGAGTCACTAGCAGCAGAACCGAGAACTAAGAAATCAGCAGGGTATTTAGTCTTACCACATAAAACTTCAACATCTCTGACAATGCCAACTGGACAGATAGTTTCCCTATTAGCAAGCTGAATAACCACATCAATATCTTCCAATTCGCAAGGATCAATTTCCTTCCTGATTTCCTTGTAGAGAGCATAAGGGATAGCGCTGGAACTAGCACCAATATCACAGAGACCATAATAACAATGCTCACCTATTTTAACAGAAAGCACAGGAACACTAGGCTTTCGAGCTCTTTTAGGATGTGTAACCATGTTAGAAGCTTCTTCACAAAACACAATATGACCTCCTTCTACATTTTCAGTTACAAGTTCCTTAACCATAGCTACTTCATGTTCTACACTAATTTGCTCATCAGGTTCCCTAGGTTTACGTTCACTTTTGCTAACCACACTAGCCAAAATAGAGTGTTCTTTTACTTTAACAGGAAAAGGTATTTTTTCAATATAGGGTTCTGGTATAATGCGATCAACAGTTTGAACTTCAACATTTTTAGCAAGAGCAAATTAGCATTATCTTCATAAGGTTCATGATACTTTTCCCAACCTTGTCTAGGAATATCGAGATACGAGGCAAAGGCCTTAAAGTAATTAACAACAACTTGAGAATCAAGACCATAAGTAGCATTAAAATTACGAAAACTATCAGTCTCCATAAAGGATTTAATGCATTCGAAATCATAATTTATACCTGACTCCCTACCTTTGTCGTTCTCCCATCCTTCAGTATTTTCCTGGATACGATCAAGAAGATCCCATTTATCTTCATCCTTCATACGAGTGAATGACCAAGAACAAGAAGTGTCCAATAAATCTTTATCATGATAGGAAAGTCTTGCATAAAAGTTATTGATGACAATATTACTTGGAATCCCATGAACAGGGCATTTGAGCATTAATAATTTCAATCTCCCCCAAGCTTGGGCAATACTTTCTCCCTCATAAGGCCAAAAAGTGAATATAGAATTCCGATCCTTATGAATCTCACTTGGAGGATAAAACTTGTAATAAAAGAGAGGGACAATTTCAGCCCAGCTCAATGAAGGACCATTCTTCAGCAGACTATACCATTCAGCAGCTCTGCCATCCAGCGACAGAGTAAATAATTTCCTTTTAATAATGTCCATCGAAATACCTGCACACTTGAACAAACCGCATAGTTCATGTATATAAAGCAAATGATTACCAGGATGAACAGTTCCATCATAGCGGTTATCCATAATACGTCCAACAATTTTCGTAGGTATTTTAAATGGAACAATCTCAGCAGATGGAGGATCATCTACTACCGTAGCAGTGGTAGTAGTCCTCCCAAACAGCGAACCAAATGGATTTGACTCCATAACAGTCATTACAGTAAATAATTTCCTTACCAATTTCCTTACCAATAGCGCTTCACTCCCCGGCAACGGCGCCAGAAAATAGTCTTGATGACCCACAAGTATAGGGGGTGTATCGCAGTACTTTCGATAAATAAGAGTGTCGAACCCAACGAGGAGCAGAAGGTGCTGGCAAGTAGTTTTGATCAAGAATTCACTGTAAAAGCTAGCAGACAGGTTTTCAGTAGTATTCGAAACAGCAGGTAAAAACAGTGCAAGTAAATAAACGAGCGCGGCAACAAATGCAGCGAGTGGCCCAATCCTTTTGAGTGCAAAGGACAAGCCGAGTGTGTTACTTATAAGAGACAAATGTTCCTGAGGACACATGGGAATTTCGTCAAGTGCTTTCGCTTCGTGCAACTGGTTAATCTTCATTGTTTTGATAAGTGTTGTGTGGGTGAATCTATGCTAACGCACCGCCCTTCCTAGGACTAATACGCACTTGTGATTATACCCCCTGCAAGCATCCGCGAATGCAGAAAAGTAATTAAGATAAATCTAACCACAGCTTTAAACTCTGAGACCCTACGCTCCCTCGTGCACTATCTTACTAACGGGGGTTCAGGTTTCTGTCACTCCGGCAACCCCTCAACTAGCAAGCTAGGTACACGATGCATTCCCCTAGGCCCATAAAGGTGAAGTGTCATGTAGTCGACGTTCACATGACACCACTAGAAGAATGACACCACAACTTAAATATCAAACCATTAAATATTAACGCAGCATTATTTCACTACTAACAACATGACTTCCCCATGTCCTCAAGAACTACAAACTACTCACAAGACATCATATGGATCATGATCAGAGATGATATGGCAATGAATAACAATCTGGACATGAACACTAATCCACCAAACAAACTCAATAGCATCAATAACAAGGAGTAATCAACACCGGGAGAGTCTCCCCAATGAACTAGACAAGGTACAGCCCTAGATGTTACAGCAAGATGGATGTGGAGTCGGTGGAGATGATGGTGATGGCGCAGTGGATGGTGGTGATGATGATCCCGATGAAGTCCAGCGTGATGACGATGACGATGGCGATGATTTCCCCTCTCCGGGAGGGAATTTCCCCGGCAGGATCTCCCTGCCAGAGAGCTCTTTCTCTCTCGGTGGTTTCCGTCCCGTGGAGGCGGCGGAATATTTCGTGGACGTACCCCCCGTGCTTAGGTTTTCGGGAGGCAGATATACGCGAAGAGGCAACCTGGGGGGTGGACCCAGGTGGCCACGCCATAGCTGGGCGCGGCCCACAGGCCAGCCGCGCCCAGGTGTGGCGTGGGGCCCACCTGGCCCACCTGGCTGCCTCCTTTTGGCTGCCTCCGGCATCTGACATTATAAGACCCCCAGAATTGGTTTCGTGATTTTTGGAGTTCCGCTGATATGCTGACTTGACGACGCTTTTTCCAGCAGAAACCTGACTCCGGAAGGATAATTCCCAATAATCATCAAACATGCAAAATAAGGCAAAATAACATAAGTATCATGTATTAATATGAAATATAAGGATAGATAATGACAAATTATGATATAAAATAGTGATGCAAAATGGACGTATCAAGGACTTCCTCTTCCTTCTCGCGCTGGGGACTTGGGGAGGAGTAGCGATCTTCTGGGATGCCACGGTGGTTTCTCTGTCTGCCGCCGCCGTTCGCCAATTCTCCATCACGGCGACAATGACAATTCTTGCCACTGGGACCGCGTTCCTGCTCACCTCCATCTACGGCCCATCAACTGACGACCTCAAGCAGCAGTTTCTGGACGAGATGATCGCCTGCAAGCCCCCAATTGGCGCCCCATGGCTAATACTAGGCGATTTCAACATGATCTACGAGGCTAGGGACAAAAACAACACAAACCTCTGCAGGAGCCTGATGGGAAAATTCAGAGCGACAATCAACGCCGCTGAGCTAAAGGAACTGCGCTGCACCAATCGGCGTTTTTCCTGGAGCAACGAGCGCACCGACCCGACACTGGTATACCTCGATCGCTTCTTCTTCAACGTGGCTTGGGATGGCATTTTCCTGCGTTGCGGCGTCCAAGCTCTCTCCTCCTCTCACTCAGACCACTGTCCGCTTCTGCTCTCTTGTTTCTCGCCACCGCCCCACAAGGCTCTCTTCCGTTTCGTGAATTTCTGGCCGAGCCACGCCGGATTCTCCCCTACAGTCAGCATAGCTTGGGCAGAGGAGGTCAGATCAATAAACCCTCTCCGATGACTGCAGATAAAGCATTCAAGAACAGCGTGTGCTCTTCGTGCTTGGAGCAAGGAAACCTTATGTGATTCCCACATGCAGCTGCACATTGTCAATGCCGTCATCCTTCTCTTCGATGTGGCCCAGGAGAGCCGCGCGCTAACCGAGGAGGAGGCGCTGCTGTGCAAAGCACTGAAGCAAAAAGTTCTGGGGCTTGCCGCGATCGAGCGGGCTCGCCGCCGACAAGCCTCCAGAATTACTTGGCTTCGCGAGGGCGACGCCTGCACCCATTTCTTCCATGTCAAGATGAACTCGCGTCGCCGGAAAAACTTCATCCACCCCCTCACCGCGGCCTCGGGAATCCACACCAAGCATGACAAGAAGGAGTCGATTCTCCACGCCCACTTCTCGGAGACCCTTGGTGCGACGCCGCCACGCTCTTGCACTTTGGATTGGGAAGCTCTTGATCTCCCAATCCTGCCCGCTGCTGGCCTCGACCTGCCTTTCACCATGAAGGAAATTTGGGAAGCGATCAAGGACTCGCCGGCAGAAAAGGCTCCGGGGCCGGACGGTTTTACAGGTGTTTTCTATCGCCGGCAGAAAAGGCTCCGGCTCTGCACCACATCTACAATCTGCGGCAATCCGACTTCGCTACCCTCAACCGTGCGTTCATCTGTTTGCTGCCCAAGAAGCAGGGGGCGAGCACCGTCGGGGATTACAGGCCCATCAGCCTCATTCACTCGCTGGGCAAGCTCCTCTCCAAGATCTTGGCAAGAAGGCTGGCGCCCGACATGAACTCGCTTATCTCCTCGGCCCAAAGCGCGTTCATCAAAACGCGCTGTCTACACGACAATTTCCTCTTCGTTCGAAACCTCTCCAGAGCCCTGCACAGGAAGAAGAAACCAGATCTTCTGTGCAAATTGGATTTCGCCCGCGCCTTTGACTCCATCTCGTGGGGATATCTCTTCGAACTCCTCCAGCACATGGGATTCCCGGCTCGCTGGCGCGACTTGATCGCCTTGTTGTTGTCAACAGCATCTTCTTCAGTTCTGCTCAATGGGGCTGATGGGCTCTCTATTCGGCACAGACGAGGCCTACGGCATGGAGATCCCATGTCTCCCCTGTTGTTTTACATCGCGATCGATCCGCTACACCGTGTGCTTCAACTAGCCACGGAACGCGGCCTCCTTTCGCCACTGCCGCTCCGTGAAGCAAGAATCAGGGCTAGCCTCTATGCCGACGATGCCGCCGTGTTCCTAAACCATGTCGACATGGAGGTGGCCACCCTATTCCAGATCCTGCACCAATTTGGCAATGCAACAGGGTTACAGATCAACGATGCCAAATGCTCTGTGTCTGCGATCATATGCGATGGCCTCAACCTCGACGACATCCTCCAGCCCTTCGCGGGTAGCGCTGCGGCCTTCCCCATTCGCTACTTGGGCATGCCGCTCTCCCATGGCAGGCTCAGGTATGTGGACCTGTAGCACATCATCGATCACGCAAAGGCGCGCCTCGCGGGCTGGCATGGTAGATGGATCAACATCAGTGGGCGCCGCGAGCTGGCTCGTTCGGTGTTGAGCTCGCTCCCGATCTTCACCCTAACAGCCCTAAAACCTCCACCAAAATTCACCAAGGACCTGGACAAAATTCGGCGCAATTTCGTCTGGAACATCGAGGACACGGCCATGGCCGGCGGCAAGTGCAAGGTTAGCTGGCAGAAAGTCTGCTCACCTACCGTTTTTGGTGGGCTTGGCCTGCCAAACCTAGGACTTTTTGGTCGTGCGCTCCGTCTACGCTGGCTCTGGTACGAGTGGACTGCGCCTCACCGCCCATGGGTGGGCCTGCCAACGCCATGCGACGACGGCGATCGGGAACTTTTCAACACTACCACCCGTGTTACCATTGGCGTTGGCAAGCGAGCTTCATTCTGGCACTCCAACTGGCTAGACGACTCGCCGCTCTCCCGCCAAATTCCTTCGATCTTCAGGCTCTCACGACGAAAGAACAAGACGGTGGACCAGGCCATGCGCAACCACGGCTGGGTTACAGACCTGATGCTGTCGGCCACGATCACCGCCGAGGTGTTGCATGATTTCCTCACGATCTAGCGTAAGCTGCAACGGCAAGGGCCAGAGCTAGTTCATGGCGTCGATGACACCATTCGCTGGATCCTATCTACGGACGGCTGTTACTCAACAAAATCTGCCTACGGAATCCAATTCGAAAGACGGCAGAGATGCATTGCGCCCGCGGCCGTCTGGAAGCCATGGGTGTTAGGTTGATCTCATCCGGTCGAACCCCAATGGGTCGATCGGTCCCCTTGACCGCGTCCTGATCGGGGACGCCCAACCGCACCAAGGTTGGTGGGCCCCTGTGACTCGCGCTACATAAAGGGTGGGGGGCCGGTAGCACATGGATTACGAGGTTCACCTGTGTGACACCGCCCCACCACATCCCCTACCAATCGAGGCTTAGCGCGGTGCTCACGGGAAGCACCACCGACACCGCTACCCACTGCCGTCATCGCCGCCCATTTCCACCATGGCCGGAGCCTCGAGCTCGGCATCTGCGCAAGGAGAAGGTACGAAACCCTCTCCATCTCACAGTTCTACCCGTACTGATCTAACCTAGAGATCCAAGGGATTCAACATTGGTATCAGAGCCTATCTAGGTTGCTAGATCTTTTCGGTAGACAAAGAAATCACAGAAGGTCAACATCCCGTGAACCCCTAACCCTAATCAAAAAGAGGGGCAAAGTGCAAAGGAATTTCTCACCGGAACGGCCTCGGGCTCGCCGGAAAAGAGGGCACCGCGGCCTAACCACTCGACGGCGGCGCACTCACCGCAAGGGGAACGCGTGACTGGCGAGGGGGAAGGCAACAGCGCGAGAGAGGGCAGCCGTAGCCGATGGGCGCCGCCACTGCACAAGTGGTTGCGGCCGTCGCAGCTTGTCGCCGGTGGTCGCCGTCACCACACGCGCGTCGAATGCAGGGGAACAGAGGAGGCGCAGTCGCGTTCATCTCTCTCTGCCACCGGCGGCGGTGTTGGATGAAAGAAAGGGGAAAAGCAAGGTCAGGCTCGCCGGAGCGCATGGGCGCTGCCGGCGGCGCCGCCGCCGGCCGACATCGTGAGACAGAGCGAAGAACGTGGAAGGGAAAGAAGAGAAAATGAGGGCTAGGGTTTTCTGTCGGGAGCAGCTGCCCCGTTTTTGTTCAACCGAAGGGTGCGCTGGACCGTCCGATCTTGATGGACGGCCAGATGTAAACCCTAGCTCACCCAGGGCCAGTGGGCCAAAAGAAAGCGTGCTTTGGGCCGCCGTGGGCCGCGCCCGTGTCGCTGCGGGCGGCAGATAGCGCAGCCGCGCAACAGGCCGTGGGCCGTTTTTTTGTCGCCTCAGGCAACAGATAAAGAAAAGGCTGTGGGCCACGCATTTCCACTGTGGGCCGAAAAGTTCAGTGTTCTGTTAATTTTTCCAGAAGCTGTTTTATTTGTTTTTGTCCATTTTTTGGGCAAATTTCATTCAGTTTTTCCTATTCAAAATTATCCAACGAAATATTTGTTTAGGAACTAAAAAGTGACAGAAATGCTTCTGAAAAGTATAAAGTTTATGAATTTTCATTCATGTTTTCCGCTGCAAATAAATAAAAGTGCTCTATTAAAAGGAGAAATAGAATTAAAGTGATAATTAAATTTTTAGAGCATGATAAAGTGAATATTAAAAGTGATTATGGTTCTGTTATTTTACGACCAACGTTGTTAATAACATAATCATGATTTGTTAATCGTTGAACAGTGCAATGTTTGTGAAATACAAATAATATTTTACAGTTTCTGCTGTAAAGTAAAATGACTCTCCTCTAATTAAATTGGAACCAACGGGAAAATTTAATTAGAGAGGAGGAAAAAGAGAAATACTTGTTTAACAGATTAATTATGGTATTGTTATCTTCTGACCAACGTTGATGATAGCAGTACTATAATTATATGAGTTCTATAGTCAAAGGGCTAGATCTCTGATAATTTTGCATGAAAGTGATCAATTTTCAGAGAAAAGATCAAGAAATGCTCTTGAACTATAGAAATATGTATATTTCATGTTTCCGCTGAAATAGAGTTGATGATAATGTCATTTTCCAAATAGAGTTCTTTATCGCAATAGAAATATTATCATCATATTGTTTATGAGTTTTATGCATTGATTCTATTTCTGCCCAACGGCGATGTAGAATTAGTGTACAAAGATAATGTTTCATTCTAATTCTGCACAACGGTGATTTAGAATATAGAAGAAAGTTTTCAAGTTATTTTTATGCTCATTATTGTTTATTATTATTGAATATTTTCTCAGACAAAGATTCTCATGTTTTCATTCGTGAAAGGAAAAGAATGGGTACTTGTGACCCGAAAGATGACCAAGGTCATAAAGTGAGAGAGTATGTTCTCTCTAAAGAATGACTTTAAAGAAAAAGAATTCTTGGATGTTAATCCAAGAATACAAATAGATCATCGAGAGTCTTGTTCGACAAATGTCTTTCATGTACTCTCCATGCAGAAAACAAATAGATCATTCAGAGTTTTGTTTAACGAATTTCTTTCATGTACTCTATATGAAGAAATTTTTTAAACGAGCAACATGAATGCTTAATTTGACCAACGTTGGATTAAGCATGTGTATAAAAGAGTATTCAGATTTATTTCTGAATTTGATGTTTGAATATGCAGTCTAAAGAGCCAATTGTGGCACCTGTGTCTCTTATTTACCCGCATGACGGGAAAAGACGATAATAATACCCACGTGGTGGGAAAAGTCTGGGAAAATACCCGCATGGCTGGAGAAAATTTTGACAAAGAACTTATCCTGTATGACAGGAGAAAGATGTGATGACTCATGTGTTTTTATATCGACTGCACACATTATGTATCATAGTTATAAAGCACTTAATCAGTCAAAAGAGAATAAAGTTACAAAAGAAACTAAAGATGAGAATGGCATGCAAGTGTGACTTGCAAAAGTACCATTGAGAAAGAACTCTTGTGAGTTTTGAAAAGGAATGAGGAAAAAGTATTCCCATACATTAAAAGACAACTTCATTTTGAATGAAGCAGATAAAATATAACTTCATTTTGAATAATGCAGATAATCAAAGTTTCGAAATTGTGGCAAAAAGGTTCTTGCCACATTTCGAGCGGGAGATAGAGAATGTTACAGAATAAACTCCCCTATACTTCAGATAATGTGATGCATATTATGCATCTAAGTGATCTATGATGAATTGTGATCGTCTGGGGAGTACGACGGTCATAATAATGATACCCCTAAAGTAAAGAAATAGATGTATTCTTGGATATTTTACTGCTCCGAAAGGAGACTAAGGACGGTACTCAAAGTGCCATAAAGAAGACAGATTGACAGGTTAACAGAATAAACCCAAATAAAAAGGATTAAGGATACACCATTTTGAAGAAAATGGAGTAATCTGGGGGAGCATGGTATGAACATACCTAAGGCTCGGATAGATTTTATCTGGGGGAGCTTGTTGCTTTATAATAGAGATGAACAAGCAAACATGGATCTTGTGATTTAGGTCCTTGTAAGAGCTATAGCAATAGAAGACTACATAATTAATTGCCTCTAGGCAATGACAGAACAACAGCATCCACATTTGAGAAAAACAGATGACTATAAAGTCTATATCAGAGAAATTTAAATGAAGGTTGATCCCTCCTCATTTACATAAATTATAAGCAGCGCTCAATCGATTTTGACAAGTGTCTACTTGTCTTAATGATTAGAGACTATGTGAATCCCGACGATGTTTGGGAGTCATAAGTAATTTCGATTGGAGCCAAAACAGTAGGCTATAAAGGGTCTACAACGCCAATGTGACTCCAAAGGAAATATGTAAAAAGCGATTTTAAATCGAAAGATTTGCGCTAAGAGAATAAACAGATTATAATGAGTGATAATGGCACATAATGATCTGAGTTACATCAGATGAAAGTAAAGAACACAAGGGATCTTACGGACTAGAGCAAGTCTCTAGAATCAAAAGTTATTTTGGGTTAAAGAGAATGAGAGGACAATCGTTTTTCTACAAACTTATAGAATGGAAAATTCATTCCCTAATCCTGTGTATGTGGATGATATCCTACTTGCTAGTGGTGATGTCAATCTACTACCGGCAGAGAAAATAAGTTTTTGTCCTCAAAAAGAGTATTCTCGGTAGAGTGTCTGTCGTTAAAAGTATCGAGATTTACTAAGAAAAGAAGAAAAGGGGTATTAGAAATATCGCATGGACATGCTGAGAAGAAGTCTCTAAAGCATGCATGTCGAGAAAATCTACGCCTATTCTTATTGTCAAGGGTAATGGAATTGAGAACTTTAGTGTTCCAAGAGATAACTTAAAACAGATCAAATGAATATAGTACCATATGATTCAGCTGTTGGAAACTCAATATTACCCTGATAATTCACGTATCCGGGTTGTTTTGGCAATGTCCAATCCAGATATAGATCACTGGAATGGAATCAAAGATATTGGCCTCATGCTAAAAGAAACAGAGTGCTCTCAAAAGGTTGTGAGTACAAAGATAGATCTATAAATGTGCTCTCAAAAGGTTGTGAGTACAAAGAAAGAATTTGTGAAATGTATGGCGAAATCCACAATTGTCGCTAAATTTCACATTTGGAGTTTTTGTGTGGAAAAGCTCCAAAGAATGAAAAGATTAACATCAGTGTGATGTAAAGACATGTTATAGCATGATATAAAGCCGAGGGACAGGCAAAATGGTTAAGGAAACCCGTACCCGGAATTGACAATGGTTGACAACAGCAATAACCATTAAGTAATTCACTCCTAAGACAACGAGTCAAGTGTGGTGCCAAACACATTGACACAGAGTTATACGTTGTAAAGGAGAAAGTCCGGAATTATGTTGAAATGCTTGGAGCATAAGAGGAATAGATAAAAGAAACACACAAGTGTTTGCAGATCTGCTAATTAAAGGCTTACCGCCCAGTGTGTTTGGAGAACACATAGTCGACATGGGTTTTATGGTATAGTCTATATTATTTCCGGACAATAAAGAGGCCCAAAAGTAACAGGATTTGTTTCAAAATAGAGACGTATATTGTAGCTGTCTGATTCTATTGGCAATTGAGCTGTGACGATGAAACATGCTCTATGTACTGCTCCGTGATGAAACGAGTAAAGTACAAAGTATAAAGTTAAAAGTAAAAGTTGAGATCAAGTGGGAGAATGTTAGGTTGATCTCATCCGGTCGAACCACAACGGGTCGATCGGTCCCCTTGACCGCGTCCTGATCGGGGACGCCCAACCGCACCAAAGTTGGTGGGCCCCTGTGACTCGCGCTACATAAAGGATGGGGGCCGGTAGCACACGGATTACGAGGTTCACCTGTGCGACACCGCCCCACCACATCCCCTTCCGATCGAGGGTTAGCGCGGTGCTCACGGGAAGCACCACCGACACCGCTACCCACTGTCGTCATCGCCGCCCATTTCCACCATGGCCGGAGCCTCGAGCTCGGCATCTGCTTAAGGAGAAGGTACGAAACCCTCTCCATCTCACAGTTCTACCCGTACTGATCTAACCTAGAGATCCAAGGGATTCAACAATGGGCTCCGCCTCACCTCAAGATGTTTGCTTGGCTCCTGTTTCAAGACAGGCTTTGGTGCGCGGACAGACTACAGCGTCGCGGCTGGCCTAACGAGTACTTCTGCCAACTCTGCAACAGAAGCCTGGAGACCTCGGACCACCTGTTCTTCGAATGTCCTTTCTCCCGCCACATCTGGCTGGCGATCGCACAGTGGCCTAGATGTGCTGGACTCGAGCCCATGAGATGGGAACGCTCCACCTCGCCGGCGCAGATTTGGCAGACGATGGCACAGACGTCAACAAGCAACACCGTAAGGGTTTCTGCTCGCTTTTCATCCTCGCAACGTGGGGCATCTAGACAGAAAGAAACAGGAGGATTTTTGACCTCCGATCGTCAAATTGTCCAAGCCTCGTGACCTGGATCCGGGATGAGGCCAGAGGATGGGCCTTCGCTGGGGCAAAGGCCTTGAAAAGGCTCCTGTTCGAACCACCTTGAATTTTCTCTCTACTGTTTCCTGTTTTCCTTAAAAGGTTTTTTACTTTCGGGTGCCTTAGCATGTCAACGCATGGCTAAGTGACCTTGTAATTGTTTTCCCTCTGCTTATATCAATATAAACCAACTAAGGTTGGACGTTTCAAAAAAGAAATACATAAACAACTTGCATGATTTTTTTCCATTCTAAAAACTTGTACAAATGATATTTAGTTGTTAAAAATAAATAATCACTAGAATTTGAAAGCCAAAAATTTCTATTCCTAGCTAGCACCAACAAACCATACACGGCCAGTGGCGGGCCTAAGTTATGCGACCAGGTTGATTTAGCTTTGTGTTCGCCCATGGCTATACAGAATAGTACTTCATGCTCCACCTTCCCCGGCCAAAATTGACATGAACTGTAACAGTGGAACTCATCGATCCGTCGACATAGTCACTAATACTGTATATACAGTCTGTTGTCTACACCAATCAATGAGTTGTCATTCTATTTGCCACGTAACCAATGGGCTGGTGCAGCTGTATGCAAGACTAACAATTAGTATAGTATTCTTCCAACAACTACGAGTTGGCATGCGTATACAATGGCAGTTCTGGATTCTACGGCAGGCAATGATATATGTCTTCAAGAGATTATTCCTACCTTTTTGTTCGTATTAGGCCTAGTGGTCTACTTTTTTTTGGCGGTCTCTTTTTTTTAGTGGTCTACTTTGACTACTTTCTGAAACACAATACTCCACTGGTACGAAATTCATGGGCAGTAGTATTTTAAAACCTTGGCAATGTTGTGTTACCAGGAGAATGTCGCTGTCTTCCATCAAGCAGAGATTAAAATATGTGGAGTTCAGTACTCTGCTATATAATCTGTTAACCGAGTTGTAGCGCCAGAACAAAATGGTCTCCTCTTGTGTTCGAGAAGGAAACACGATGGTCCTCATGGTACTACTATCTATTATTATCACCAGTTTCATTCTTGTCGTCTGTGGTACGTGGAGAATATCTGTTTTTCTGCCTTACAATATTCACACATATACTACTAGTACTTTCTGGTGTAGCATGAACTAGAAGAAAAAGACGCGTGTTGCCGTGTCTGCTCTAGTACAACCAATGATAGATGAACACACAAATTTTTAGTGAAACATATATATAAAACATAATTAATAATGGAGAATTAATACCACTGCTCACTCTTTTGCAACACAATACTCAAGCATCCTCACATAAATATAGAGAAGTAAAGAAGGGGACTCATCCATCCACCCTTATTCACCATTCACTTGGGTCGCTAATAGTCTCAACCGTGGATGTAGGCACCACCGAGTCGAGCACCACTAACATCAAATGCGCCCGATGCGAGAGGCGACATGGGTGTTCACGTGCAAGTACTGCGAGGGATGTAGTAAGTCCTTTAACTCACTGGCGTTGGTGGCCACCAGAATATGCACCGGCGGGGAGAGGCGTGCAAATTGACAATGGACTTGAGGCGCGACATCGACAACAAAGGTGCCCTGTAGTCCTAGGGGCTTGACGGAGCGAGAAGTGTGTGCGGAGAGACGGGCAAAATTTGTGGCGGACGGATGATTTTGGTAAATTACGGCCCGAGGGAAGTGGAGGGAGAGAAATGGTATCGCGTGGCACAGGCTGCGCGGTGCTATGGTGGACGGTGGTGACCGGCGGAAATTATTACTCTAATGATAAGGGCGAGAGTTATGGGAAAGTGCCAGTAGCTCCGAACTCCCCGCATCTCTTTTTAAAATAAAATCGAAAATACATGTCTAGGTTTCAATTTTTTTTGAAATAAATCATACAACTACATGTATGTACTCCAAAAGTATTGTAATAGAGCTATTTTTTCTTTATTCACAACCACAATTTTTTTTGTAGCTAGGAATACCATTTTTTCACCGGAAATTTGGCAAATAGGTACAACATGTGTATATATTCAATAGATTTTTTCCAACTTAATTTTAATATCTGAGAGTTGTGAACTATAAAGTAGCTGAGTGGGATCCACCGTGATGTCATGTCGCTGCTCCATTGGTGGACATATGGAGCAATGAGAGTGCACCGGGGTCCATCGTGATGTGGCGTCGCTACTCCACTGGTGGATATATGGAGCAAGGAGAGTGCACCGGGGTCCAATGTGGTGTGGTGTCGCTGCTCCATTGATGGACATATGGAGTAAGGAGAGTGCACCAATTCTAACGAGTTTAGTATTTGTAAAGAACTCAGGCCGGTCAAGGAGATCCTAGTCTTTTTTCGAAATAGGGGTGCGAATTCCTGAACTCTGCCTCCAACCTGATCATATTCTTTTGCTCATGCAATAAGAATGGGCAACATATCTGCAACCAAATTGAACAATAATGGGGAGAGAGTATCCCCTTGCCGTAACCCTTTTAGTTTTTGGAAGTAATGACCTGTCATCATTAAGTTGTATTAGAGCATCTCCAGTCTGAGGTCCCAAAGGCCGCCCAAACGCCCGGGCGGTCCGCCTAGACAACGTTTGGGCCAAAAACCGCCACCCAACCGCACCCCCTAAAGTCAGCCCAAACGACCGGGCGGTCCGGCACACACCAAACACAGCCCATATGTAGGGCGGGTTTGGGGCCGCCCGGACGCGCCCACCTCGTCACCGCTGACATTTCGGACCCACGACGGAAGGCTGACCGTCGCCGATGTTCCGCTGACTTCCGCCGCATGGCTCCTCCGTCCCCACAAACACCCCACCGCACCAAACCCTAACCTCACTCCTCTCCACTCCGCACCGGCCACTCTCCTCTCCTTCTCCGCTCCGGCGCAATGTCAATCTACCTGAGCTCGTTGGAGGAGGAGCTGTCCGACGCGGCGCCGCCACACCGCTCACCCATGCCCGCGGAGGAGGAGGCATTCCGCATTGCCGTGGAGCGATCGCTCAAGGAGATGGGCAGATCCAGCGCCGATGCGGCGGCGGCTAGCCAAGGCCAATGCAGCCGCTGGTCCGAGCTTGCGCCGGCGCGGCGCCGTCCTCAGCCGGCGGGGTCTGTTGCGGCTTCCTCTGCTCCTCCACCACGCTCGGCTCTTGTTAGGTCTGCGCCTCCCCATCTCCGCCCTCCCCAACTCCGCCTCCCCGCGTCCCCCTCCCCCCCGTCCAAGCTCCATCTGGGTGGAGGATTCTGTCGGACGGGACCGGCGGATGGAGGCTACTGCCCAAGACCCTGCCGTCTACGAAGCGGATGCGCACGCCGGAGACGGAGGGGAAGGCTTACCGGCAGCTCCCCAAGGTGGACCCCACTGCGGCGGAGCAGGCATTGCGCGCCGCCGCCAACGATCCGGTGCCTTTGACCGTCTTGGAGCGGTCGTACACGACCGCGGAGACGGACGCCAGGCGCCTCCGCCGCAAGAACAAGGCCATGCTCGACGCCGCCATCACCGAGTCGAAGAAGGAGGCGGCGAAGAAGGACCGCGCGGCCAGGCTCGCCGAGGAGCAGACCCGCGCCATCCTCGCTGCTCGCTGCAACAGCTTCGGCTCCTCCCACACCGACCAGTACGCGGCCTTCGAGCTGCTGCGCCGCCACCACCCCTCCGGTGATGGAAAGGGGAAGGGGCCGGCGTCAAAGCAGTGAAGCGCCGCTGATGAAGCCGAAGGGACCGGCAGGCGCATAGAATGGCGGCGCCACCGGTTTGCCCCCTTTTGTTAACTTTATCTATATAGTTTAACCTTAATGTATGAAATCCGAACTATGAGCTCTGATCGAACTATTGTTATGCAATCTGTAGTACATTTGAGCTCCGATCAACGTTGGTTTAGTTACGTTGCATGGCTAGTATGGTTTTGGGGTGCGGATATGGGGGACATGATTGGAGGACACCTTTTTTGAGGTTTGTCCAGGCAGTGTCCGCGGACATGTCCGGACATGTTCGCTGACACTTTGGGGGTCAAATTTGGCAATGCTGGTTGGAGATGCTCTTACAGCACTCCCTACCTGAACAAATCTAACAATCCATTCACATCACTGTGGTGCAAAACCTTTCATACATAGAACTTGTTGCAAAAAAAAAAACCATTTAACATTATCGTAAGTTTTTTCAAAATCAATTTTAAATAGGTGTAATTCATGTATGGTCCCATGATATGCTACTACTCCCTCTAATATGTTTCTTCCAGGAATAAACGCTTTTATTGGATCCAATTAAATCAGCTGACTGGAGAATCAAGTATCATGCATGCCATCATTTATTTTCTCTCTTCTGGAAGGAGAGACAAACCATGTTCATGCCATCGTGAGTACTATATAGGGATCCTGTACTAAAATGTTTCGGCGCAGTTTATATAAGCAACCAAATAAATACGCGTCAAAATTCAGTAGGCGCAGGTGTGGCACCGGATCATGCATCTCGGTCCACATATATGGGCATGTTTGGTTTGTGCCTCCAAGTTGCCCTACCAAAATGTTGGTCACCTCCAAGATTCCCTCTCTCGTTTGGTTTACTGCCAATATTTTGGCTGCCTATGCAACGTTCTCTGTTCCCTTCACTGATTCTTGCCATTTTTTTGGCCATCCACGGGTGGAGGATTCTTGCGCCAAAAAATTGGCTTGCCAATGTTGGCAGGGCAGACACGGGCAAAAACCAAACGTGCCCTATGACAGTTGTATACAACGGCAGTTCTCTCGATCAGTTTCTGGATCCTACGACAGGCAATGATTCATGTCTTGAAAAGATTATCCCTACCTTTTTGTTGGTATTAGGCCTAGCTAGTGATCTACTTTGACTACTTTCTGAAACACAATACCCAGATCCACCCATTTATCATTTTTTTCCCAACCCACATACTTGTAGATCTCATCACTATCTACATATAGGATTTTTTTCCGGACTTTTGAAACGTAGAAATACAAATTTTGATTTTTTTTTTCAAAAACGAGCAACATGGAGTTTGGGCTCCAAAACGCCTTACTCTGTATATAGAATTTTATGGCAAATTTTTTACCTAGGATAGAATGAAGTCATTCCCTGACAAATTTTTTTATACGAGTATAATACTTAATCATGTTTGTTCCTCAACAAGATTCAATTTTTTTACTTTTCTGAGTTACTAAATTATTTTTATATTATAGGCTGCGTTGCAACCTGAGAGCACTAATGTATTTCCCCTCGATAGACTCACTACAGTCTGTTGTGTACACCAATCAGTGACGAGAGTGGATAAATGGAGGCTGAACTCCAGGGAGCTTTTTATTTTGAAAAATTTGAAAATCACATTTTAAAAGTTAAATTTTTTTTGAAAAAATCGTAGATGTAGAAAATGTTGTATTCTAACAACGTGTAAAATATTAACTAGAAAGATCTGATATCTTATGCTGCACAAAAATGACAAAGTCTGACATTTAAAAGTAATGAACAATGCAAAATTTCAACTCTTTCAAATATGTCAGATTTTATTATTTTTGTGTAGTCTAGAATATGAATTTTTTTTTGAAATTTTGCACTTTGTTAGATTATAACATTGTCTACATCTAAAATTTGTTTCACATTTTTTTGAAACTTCGACTTTTTCAAAATAAAGGCTTTACGGAGCCCAGCCTTCATTTGTGGTTTCCGAATCAATGAGTTGTTATTTTATTTGCCACGTAACCAATGGGTTGGTGTCGTACTAGTATTCTTCCACCAACTACGAGTTGGCATTTGTATACAACGGCAGTTCTCTCGAACAGTTTCTCGATCCTACGACAGGCAATGATTCATGTCTTGAAAAGATTATCCCTACCTTTCTGTTGGTATTAGGCCTAGCTAGTGATCTACTTTGACTACTTTCTGAAACACAATACCCAGATCCACCCATTTATCATTTTTTCCCAACCCACATACTTGTAGATCTCATCACTATCTACATGTAGGATTATTTTCCGGACTTTTTGAAATGTAGAAATACAAATTTTGATTTTTTTTTTCAAAACCGAGCAGCATGGAGTTTGGGCTCCAAAACCCCTTACTCTGTATATAGAATTTTATGACGAATTTTTTACCTAGGATAGAATGAAGTCATTCCTTTAGAAAAATTTATATACGAGTATAATACTTAATCATGTTTATTCCTCAACAAGATTCAAATTTTTTTACTTTTCTAAGTTACTAAATTATTTTTATATTATAGGCTGTGTTGCAACCCGAGAGCACTAATGTATTTCCCCTCGATAGACTCACTACAGTCTATTGTGTACACCAATCAGTGACGAGAGTGGATAAATGGAGGCCGAACTCCAGGGAGCTTTTTTATTTTAAAAAATTTGAAAATCACATTTTAAAAGTTAAAAAAAATGAAAAATCCTAGATGTAGAAAATGTTGTATTCTAGCAACGTGTAAAATATTAACTAGAAAGATATGATATCCTATGCTGCACAAAAATGACAAAGTCTGACATTTAAAAGTAATGAACAATGCAAAATTTCAACTCTTTCAAATATGTCAGATTTTATTATTTTTGTGTAGTCTAGAATATGAAATATTTTTATTCGAGATTTTGCACTTTGTTAGATTATAACATTGTCTACATCCAGAATTTGTTTCACTTTTTTTTTTGAAACTTCAAATTGTTCAAAATGAAGGCTTTACGGAGCTCGGCCTTCATTTGTGGTTTTCGAAGTTGTTATTTTATTTGCCACGTAACCAATGGGTTGGTGTCGTACTAGTATTCTTCCACCAACTACGAGTTGGCATTTGTATACAACGGCAGTTCTCTCGAACAGTTTCTCGATCCTACGACAGGCAATGATTCATGTCTTGAAAAGATTATCCCTACCTTTCTGTTGGTATTAGGCCTAGCTAGTGATCTACTTTGACTACTTTCTGAAACACAATACCCAGATCCACCCATTTATCATTTTTTCCCAACCCACATACTTGTAGATCTCATCACTATCTACATGTAGGATTATTTTCCGGACTTTTTGAAATGTAGAAATACAAATTTTGATTTTTTTTTTCAAAACCGAGCAGCATGGAGTTTGGGCTCCAAAACCCCTTACTCTGTATATAGAATTTTATGACGAATTTTTTACCTAGGATAGAATGAAGTCATTCCTTTAGAAAAATTTATATACGAGTATAATACTTAATCATGTTTATTCCTCAACAAGATTCAAATTTTTTTACTTTTCTAAGTTACTAAATTATTTTTATATTATAGGCTGTGTTGCAACCCGAGAGCACTAATGTATTTCCCCTCGATAGACTCACTACAGTCTATTGTGTACACCAATCAGTGACGAGAGTGGATAAATGGAGGCCGAACTCCAGGGAGCTTTTTTATTTTAAAAAATTTGAAAATCACATTTTAAAAGTTAAAAAAAATGAAAAATCCTAGATGTAGAAAATGTTGTATTCTAGCAACGTGTAAAATATTAACTAGAAAGATATGATATCCTATGCTGCACAAAAATGACAAAGTCTGACATTTAAAAGTAATGAACAATGCAAAATTTCAACTCTTTCAAATATGTCAGATTTTATTATTTTTGTGTAGTCTAGAATATGAAATATTTTTATTCGAGATTTTGCACTTTGTTAGATTATAACATTGTCTACATCCAGAATTTGTTTCACTTTTTTTTTGAAACTTCAAATTGTTCAAAATGAAGGCTTTACGGAGCTCGGCCTTCATTTGTGGTTTTCGAAGTTGTTATTTTATTTGCCACGTAACCAATGGGTTGGTGTCGTACTAGTATTCTTCCACCAACTACGAGTTGGCATTTGTATACAACGCCAGTTCTCTCGAACAGTTTCTCGATCCTACGACAGGAAATGATTCATGTGTTGAAAAGATTATCCCTACCTTTTTGTTGGTATTAGGCCTAGCTAGTGATCTACTTTGACTACTTTCTGAAACACAATACCCAGATCCACCCATTTATCATTTTTTTCCCAACCCACATACTTGTAGATCTCATCACTATCTACATATAGGATTTTTTTCCGGACTTTTTGAAACGTAGAAATACAAATTTTGATTTTTTTTTCAAAAACGAGCAACATGGAGTTTGGGCTCCAAAACGCCTTACTCTGTATATAGAATTTTATGGCGAATTTTTTACCTAGGATAGAATGAAGTCATTCCCTGACAAAATTTTTATACGAGTATAATACTTAATCATGTTTGTTCCTACAAGATTCATTTTTTTTACTTTTCTGAGTTACTAAATTATTTTTATATTATAGGCTGCGTTGCAGCCCGAGAGCACTAATGTATTTCCTCTCGATAGACTCACTACAGTCTGTTGTGTACACCAATCAGTGACGAGAGTGGATAAATGGAGGCCGAACTCCAGGGAGCCTTTTTATTTTGAAAAATTCGAATATCACATTTTAAATGTTAAAAAAATGATAAAATCCTAGATGTAGAAAATGTTGTATTCTAACAACGTGTAAAATATTAACTAGAAAGATCTGATATCTTATGCTGCACGAAAATGACAAAGTCTGACATTTGAAAGTAATGAACAATGCAAAATTTCAACTCTTTTAAATATGTAAGATTTTATTATTTTTGTGTAGTCTAGAATATGAAATATTTTTATTTGAGATTTTGCACATTGTTAGATTATAACATTGTCTACATCCAGAATTTGTTTCACATTTTTTTGAAACTTCGAATTGTTCAAAATAAAGGCTTTACGGAGCTCAGCCTTCATTTGTGGTTTCCGAATCAATGAGTTGTTATTTTATTTGCCACGTAACCAATGGGTTGGTGTCGTACTAGTATTCTTCCACCAACTACGAGTTGGCATTTGTATACAACGGCAGTTCTCTCGAACAGTTTCTCGATCCTACGACAGGGCAATGATTCATGTCTTGAAAAGATTATCCCTACCTTTTTGTTGGTATTAGGCCTAGCTAGTGATCTACTTTGACTACTTTCTGAAACACAATATCCAGATCCACCCATTTATCATTTTTTTCCAACCCACATACTTGTAGATCTCATCACTATCTACATATAGGATTTTTTCCGGACTTTTTGAAACGTAGAAATACTAATTTTGTTTTTTTTTTTCAAAACCGAGCAGCATGAAGTTTGGGCTCTAAAACGCCTTACTCTGTATATAGAATTTTATGGCGAATTTTTTACCTAGGATAGAATGAAGTCATTTCCTTACAAAAATTTATATGCGAGTATAATACTTAATCATGTTTGTTCCTCAACAAGATTCAACTTTTTTTACTTTTCTGAGTTACTAAATTATTTTTATATTATAGGCTGCCTTGCAACCCGAGAGCACTAATGTATTTCCCCTCGATAGACTCACTACAGTCTGATGTGTACACCAATCAGTGACGAGAGTGGATAAATGGAGGCCGAACTCCAGGGAGCTTTTTTATTTTTAAAAATTCAAAAATCACATTTAAAAGTTTTAAAAAATGAAAAAATCCTAGATGTAGAAAATGTTGTATTCTAAGAACGTGTAAAATATTAACTAGAAAGATCTGATATCTTATGCTGCACAAAAATGACAAGGTCTGACATTTAAAAGTAATGAACAATGCAAAATTTCAACTCTTTCAAATATGTCAGATTTTATTATTTTTGTGTAGTCTAGAATATGAAATATTTTTATTCGAGATTTTGCACTTTGTTAGATTATAACATTGTCTACATCCAGAATTTGTTTCACATTTTTTTGAAACTTCGAATTGTACAAAATAAAGGCTTTACGGAGCTCAGCCTTCATTTGTGGTTTTCGAAGTTGTTATTTTATTTGCCACGTAACCAATGGGTTGGTGTCGTACTAGTATTCTTCCACCAACTACGAGTTGGCATTTGTATACAACGGCAGTTCTCTCGAACAGTTTCTCGATCCTACGACAGGCAATGATTCATGTGTTGAAAAGATTATCCCTACCTTTTTGTTGGTATTAGGCTAGCTAGTGATCTACTTTGACTACTTTCTGAAACACAATACCCAGATCCACCCATTTATCATTTTTTTCCCATCCACATACTTGTAGATCTCATCACTATCTACATATAGGATTTTTTTCCGGACTTTTTGAAACGTAGAAATACAAATTTTGATATTTTTTTTTCAAAAACGAGCAACATGGAGTTTGGGCTCCAAAACGCCTTACTCTGTATATAGAATTTTATGGCGAATTTTTTACATAGGATAGAATGAAGTCATTCCCTTAAAAAAAATTATACGAGTATAATACTTAATCATGTTTGTTCCTCAACAAGATTCATTTTTTTACTTTTCTGAGTTACTAAATTATTTTTATATTATAGGCTGCGTTGCAACCCGAGAGCACTAATGTATTTCCCCTCGATAGACTCACTACAGTCTGTTGTGTACACCAATCAGTGACGAGAGTGGATAAATGGAGGACGAACTCTAGGGAGCTTTTTTATTTTGAAAAATTAGAAAAGCACATTTTAAAAGTTTAAAAAAATGAAAAAATCCTAGATGTAGAAAATGTTGTATTCTAACAACGTGTAAAATATTAACTAGAAAGATCTGATATCTTATGCTGCACAAAAATGACAAAGTATGACATTTAAAAGTAATGAACAATGCAAAATTTCAACTCTTTCAAATATGTCAGATTTTATTATTTTTGTGTAGTCTAGAATATGAAATATTTTTATTCGAGATTTTGCACTTTGTTAGATTATAACATTGTCTACATCCAGAATTTGTTTCACATTTTTTTGAAACTTCGAATTGTTCAAAATAAAGGCTTTACGGAGCTCAGCCTTCATTTGTGGTTTTCGAAGTTGTTATTTTATTTGCCACGTAACCAATGGGTTGGTGTCATACTAGTATTCTTCCACCAAATACGAGTTGGCATTTGTATACAACGGCAGTTCTCTCGAACAGTTTCTGGATCCTACGATAGGCAATGATTCATGCCTTGAAAAGATTATCCCTACCTTTTTGTTGGTATTAGGCCTAGCTAGTGATCTACTTTGACTACTTTCTGAAACACAATACTCCACTGGTACGAAATTCATGGGCAGTACTACAAGAAACTAGTTTAAAACCTCGTTGGTGTTGTGTTACCAGGGGAATATGTCGCTGTCTTCCATCAAGCAGAGACTAAAATATGTGAGTTCAGTACTCTGCGATAAAATCTGTTAACCAAGTTGTACGCAGTGCGAGAACGGAATGGTCTCCTCTTCTGTTTGAGAACGAAACAACGATGGTCATCATGGTACTATCTGTTATCATCACTAGTTTCGTTTTTTGTCGTCTATGGTCCGAGGAGAATATCTGTTTTTTGGATTACAATATTCATACCGAAGACATATATACTACTAGTACTTTCAAGTGTAGCATAAATTAACTTTGGCCGGTGAGGGACAATTGGATCCAACTAAATCAGCTGATTGGAGAATCAACAACTATCATGCGTGGGATCATTTATTTTTCGCTTTTCGGGAAGGAGAGACAAACCATGTTCTGTGTTGTACTAGGGATCCCTATTAAAATGTTTCGGCGAGGTTTATCTATGCAACCAAATACGCGTCAAATTTCATTAGGCGCAGCGCCGATCGTGCATGCATCTCCGTCCCCATGGTGCATTATTTATTGGGAACCCGCTGACATACATATAGTTCCACCGTTAATCGACCACCGCTTCTCTGAAATCTAGCTCTTGTTTTGTAGAAGCCCCGTTGCCCCGTCGTCGATGCTGACCAGCTGTGCGCCTGTGCTAAAGGGGCGCCGTGCCAAAGCACATAACATCGGGACCTAAATGTCAACCACGATTGTAAGCGCGAAAGAACGCGTGATTGTGCGATGTTAGTAACCCCCGTTCCTAAATGTTAACCGCCGGCAACCGTCGCTTACAAATCCGTGACGAATCACAAAACCGAACCAAATCGGATCCTAATGTACCTCGACGTGCCGAGGATGGAGATCCCCCAATCTGCGGCGCCGGCATGGGCTCAATCAAACCCATTGGCTCCAAAGCAGGAGCCACCGATGATGTCCTTGTCGCCGCCGATGTCGCCGCCGATGCTCCGGGACGAGGTTGGAAGCAAACGGGGGAGGGCGACTTGAAAACCCTCGCGGGCTCTTCCGATCTCAACTGAAGTGTGTTCACGCTCGCGACCCATCGGGTGCGGGCGTCTAACAGAGGGTAGGGCGTTGCGTGGGTGGGGTAACGCCGCCATCGGTAGCGGAGAAGGTGAGAAGAGTGGGTGAGTTAGGGCGGCGAGGGGAGTTGGACTAAAGAGTTATCCTGAAACGTCGCATCTCCCTTGCTTCCCAACACGTGGCTCTTCAGAGCCTGGCTTAGCAAAAACGGCCGATTTGACCGTTCCCACGGGCCATTTTACATCCAACGAGCTGGCCTGGTTAAGGGTCTCCACGACCAAACAAACACGTCCGAAAGCATGGGTGCATTATTGGAAAACCGCTGGCATACATACAATTGCACTGTTAATCGACCACGGCTTCTCTGAAATCTAGCTCTTGTTTCGTAGCAGCCCCGTCGTCGATGCTGACCAAGAGCTGTGCTAAATGGCGCGCCGTGCATGCCAAAGCACATAATAGGGAGGCCCTACCGCACTAGATTTTTTCGCCGGTGACGCGGCAAATAATCTGATCTCACGGTCAGTGTTTGTATATTGCGTGGATGGATCAATTATACAGCGCACTCAGGATTTTTCAAGCGTGAGATGAGATGATACACTCGTACCTTACGTGGTTAGTGGGGAGGAGGATGGAGGAAGTGTTCATCGTCGCTCAGCTCACGCGCATATATGTAGTATTTTATTTCCAAATTTTACTCTCCGTCTATGGGCTTAATGGCTACGGGGACCTGTTGGATGACGACGCGTGACCTGGGCGAGTGGACACGCGCTGGGCCGGCCGGGAAATGCAGTCTCTCTGTCAGCCATCTCGACAGCTTCTCTCCGTCAACGATGACCTCGCAACGAATATCTTCTTTTCCAGTCGGACAAAACGGAGCCCGGCGATCTCCTTTTTTCCGTTCCGAACGAACGTACGTGGAGCTAGCTGTAGGCGTTGGACGACAGCAGGTGTGTACGCATATAGCTGTCCAACTGCCGATCGCGTCCCTGCCCGCGCGGATTGCGCTCGGTCGCGACTTTGACATTGGCTGCTTTGCACTTGTGAATGCAGTTGTGGTCGAGCTGTCCATACGAGGCCGCTAACAGATTGACGCGACTCCATGCGATCCAATCTCCTGACGCGCTCGCCCTAACTAATTGTCCCTCTAGCTTCCCGGTGACAAGGACGCGGGCTAGATTATGTTACTCCCTCCGATCCATATTAGTGGGCATAGATTTGTCTAAATTCATATTTATCTTGTTAAGTATTTAGACTAAATACATGTGTATCTAGACAAAATTGTGCCCACTAATATGGATCGGAGGTAGTATCTTCATTCAGACGGTGGTACGTTGCAGGACGCTGAGATCGACGTACATGGATGGGAGGGACTAGGCGCCAGTCATGCATGTGAGATCATACACATACACACTCAGTTTCACTAGTAGAAAAACCATCTTTGGTCCAGGGCCGCCCCAGCCATTAGCCCCGGTTCAGTGAAAAACTGGGACCAGTGCCTGGCACTGGTCCCGGTTCGAGCTGCCAGGGGACCGTGGACCATTGGTCCCGGTTCGGTTGGGGGTATTGGTCCCGGTTCTTGGCACGAACCGGGACCATGGCTCTGGTCCCGGTTCGTGCCAAGAACCGGGACCAATATCCCTCCCTGCCTATAAATAACCCCCACCCCCTTCTCTCTCTAATTTTTTTTCTCTTGGATTGGTGGGAAGTGGGTGCTATTTTTTTTTCCTTTGCCACGCACAAGATGTGTTCGATGAAATGCCCGACCCACACTTAAGTTCACACAAAATGATATCCTCGGCCGAGGTTAGCAACTTTATCCTTTTCGTCTGTAATTGATACAGAAATATTGCACGTGTCGATGTACGGTGGTCATTTCACTATTCAAGATGTTATTGTAATGGTATTTGATAAACTTAATTATATATATGATGCAGATGGATGCACGGATGCGATGGATGTACGGCGAACGACGCAGTTCCGAGTTTATTGCAGGCCTGCATAAATTTCTCGATGTGGCTGAGGCAAACAAAGTGAATAATTTTATGCCTTGTCCATGTGAGAAGTGTCGGAACGTCAGGGAGTACTCTGACCCGAGAACCATTCAAGACCACGTGATTCGGAAAGGTTTCATGCCCAGCTATAATTGTTGGACCAAGCACGGAGAAAGAGGGGTTAGGATGGAAGACAATGAAGAAGAGGAGGATGATGACAACTATCCTATGTTCCCTGAGGAATGCGGTGATACTGTTATGGAAGACGTTGAAGAAGAAAGAGGTGAACATCGGGCATCAGATGAGCCCGCTGATGGTCTTGGTGGGGTCATTTCTGATGCAAAGCGAGAATGCGATACAGAAAAGGAGAAGCTAAAGTTGGAGGCCATGCTTGAGGATCACAAAAAGTTGCTGTACCCAAACTGCGAAGATGGCAGCACAAAGCTCGGTACCACACTGGAACTGCTGAAATGGAAGGCAGAGACTGGTTGTTCTGACAAGGGATTTGAGAAGTTACTGAAAATAATGAAGCCGAAGCTTCCAAAGGATAACGAATTGCCCGAGACTACATACGAAGCAAAGAAGGCTATCTGCCCTCTAGGATTAGATGTGCAGAAGATACATGCATGCATTAATGACTGCATCCTGTACCGCGGTGAGTACGAGAATATGGATAAATGCCCGGTATGCAATGCACTGCGGTACAAGATAAGACAAGATGACCCTGGTGATGTTGAGGGCGATGACGAGCCCCCCCGGAAGAGGGTTCCTGCTAAGGTGATGTGGTATGCTCCTATAATACCACGGTTGAAACGTCTGTTCAGAAACAAAGAGCATGCCAGGTTGTTGCGATGGCACAAAGAAGAGCGTAAGAAAGACGGGAAGTTGAGACACCCCGCCGATGGGTCCCAGTGGAGAAAAATCGACAGAGAGTTCCCGACATTTTCAGATGACGCAAGGAACTTAAGATTTGGTCTAAGTACAGATGGCTTTAATCCTTTTGGGGAGCAGAGCTCCAGTCATAGCACTTGGCCCGTGACTCTATGTATCTACAACCTTCCTCCTTGGTTGTGCATGAAGCGGAAGTTCATTATGATGCCAGTGCTCATCCAAGGCCCGAAGCAACCCGGCAACGACATTGATGTGTACCTAAGGCCATTAGTTGATGAACTTTTGCAGTTGTGGTCCGAACCAGGTGTACGTGTGTGGGATGAGCACAAACAACAGGAATTTGACCTACGAGCGTTGCTGTTCGTAACCATCAATGATTGGCCTGCTCTTAGTAACATTTCAGGACAGTCAAACAAGGGATACAATGCATGCACGCACTGTTTAGATAAGACTGAAAGTATACATTTGGGAAACAAGAATGTGTACCTGGGGCATCGTCGATTTCTTCCGAACAGTCATGCCGTAAGAAAGCCCGGCAAGCATTTCAACGGTGAGGCAGATCGCCGGAAGAAGCCTAACCTCCCTGATGGTGATGTTATATATGACATGGTCAAGGATTTAGAAGTAATCTTTGGAAAGGGTCCTGGCAGTCTATCTGTTCCGAATGACGCTGACAACCACGTACCCATATGGAAGAAGTGCTCTATATTCTGGGAGCTACCCTATTGGAAAGTCCTAGAGGTCCGGTCTTCAATCGACGTGATGCACGTGACGAAGAATCTTTGCGTGAACCTGCTAGGCTTCCTGGGCGTGTATGGGAAGACAAAAGATACACCGGAAGCACGGGAGACCAGCAACGTATGAAAGACCCATACAACAAGCAGACGGATAAAGGGCGTCAATACTTAAGCAGCTACGCTCTTACCAAAGCAGAGAAGGAAATCTTTTTTGAATGCCTGAGCAGTATCAAGGTCCCGGCTGGCTTCTCGTCAAATATAAAGGGAATAATAAATATGGCAGAGAAAAAATTCCAGAACCTGAAGTCTCATGATTGCCACGTGATTATGACGCAGTTGCTTCCGGTTGCATTGAGGGGGCTTCTACCGGAAAATGTTCGAGTACCCATTGTGAAGCTATGTGCATTCCTCAATGCAATATCTCAGAAGGTCATCGATCCAGTAACTCTACCAAGTTTACAGAAGGCTGTGGTCCAATGTCTTGTCAGCTTCGAGTTGGTGTTCCCCCCATCATTCTTCAATATTATGACGCATCTCCTGGTTCACCTAGTCGACGAGATTGCCATTCTCGGTCCTGTATTTCTACACAATATGTTCCCCTTCGAGAGGTTCATGGGAGTCTTGAAGAAATATGTTCATAACCGTGCTAGGCCAGAAGGAAGCATCTCAAGGGCTATGGAACAGAAGAGGTCATTGAGTTCTGTGTTGACTTTATTCCTGACCTTAAGCCGATTGGTGTTCCTGAATCGCGGCATGAGGGGAGACTGAGTGGAAAAGGCACGCTAGGAAAGAAAGCACTGATATGTAGGGACGGGCATTCTTTAACTCAAGCACACTACACAGTTCTACAAAGTTCCACCTTCGTGGCTCCGTATATCGAGGAACACAAGAATTATGTACGCTCCAAGAACCCGGGGAAGGATGACTCCTGGATTAAAGAAAAACACATGGAGACCTTCGGCAGTTGGTTGCGATTACAGCTCATGAATGACACCACTGTCGGAGATCAGCTCTACTTGTTGGCCGCGTCACCATCTTCGACTGTATTGAATTTCCAAGGGTACGAGATAAATGGGAATACATTTTACACGATCGCCCAAGATAAAAAGAGCACCAACCAGAACAGTGGTGTCCGCTTTGATGCAACAAACGACGATGGGCAAAAGGACACATACTATGGTCGCATAGAGGAGATATGGGAACTTGACTATGGACCTACTTTTAAGGTCCCTTTGTTTCGGTGCAGTTGGGTCAACATGAATGGAGAAGGGATAAAGGTAGACCAGCTGTACGGGATGACAACAGTGGATCTCAAGAATCTTGGTTGTTACAAGAACGAACCATTCGTCCTAGCCAATGATGTGGCTCAGGTTTTCTATGTGAAGGACATGTCCTCCAGACCGAAAAAAAGAAAAAACAAGCAAACGAATACATCAGACGATGAGCCAAAGCGTCACGTAGTTCTTTCAGGGAAAAGAAACATCGTGGGAGTCGAGGACAAGACAGACATGTCAGCAGATTATGATAAGTTTGATGAAATTCCGCCCTTCACAGTGAGAACTGACCCAAGCATCCCGTTAAATAATGAAGATGCTCCATGGTTACGGCTGAAGCGATCATAGGCCAGGGACATACGCGAAGAAGGGTTCATGGCTTTTATGTAAATCAATGTAATGTATTAAACCTTTATGTGATGTGTAGTAATGTATTAAACCTTTATGTGGTGAAAACCATAATACACGAAATGGGAGTTTCCATCTAGAAGAAATGGGTTATATCACATGTGAGTTTTCTTTTTTGTTTTCTGTTAATTAATTGCATGACGACCGGTGAAACACGCGTGGTAGGTGGTTGTCGGCTCCCACACCTCCCGTGGGAACCTCTCAAACCTCAGCTTCGACCGTCCAAACACAGTTCCCCCTGCATACAGCCCGACGGTGGCTCGTGAGTTTGAGCGCCACTTCGATCCAAGCAGCGGTAAGACGTCTCTGATGATCTACAACCGTCCGGCAAGACGTCTCTGATGATCTGCAACCGTTTGGAACGGTCGCAGGTCATCAGAGACGTCTTGCCACTGGTTGCCCAAAGATGCCTCTCCGAGTGACGCTGGAATGTTTTGTGTTTGAGCGCCACTTCGATCCAAGCAGCGGCAAGACGTCTCTGATGATCTACAACCGTCCGGCAACACATCTCTGATGATCTGCAACCGTTTGGAACGGTCGCAGGTCATCAGAGACGTCTTGCCGCTGGTTGCCCAAAGATGCCTCTCCGAGTGACGCTGGAATGTTTTGTGTGAGTGAGTAACCTGTCTGAGGAGGGCGGCTATATATAGGGTACGTGTGCTTCTTTAGTCCCGGTTGGTAACACCAACCGGGTCATGTGGCTCACGAAGTGGTCGTGATACTGCTGATCCAACAGCTCACAATCCCTCAAAAGAAACACACCCCTGATCCAACGTCTCACAAGCGCTTGAAAGAAACACACGATCCGTGTGCTTCTTTAGTCCCGGTTGGTAACACCAACCGGGTCATGTGGCTCACGAAGTGGTCGTGATACTGCTGATCCAACAGCTCACAATCCCTCAAAAGAAACACACCCCTGATCCAACGCTCACAAGCGATTGAAAGAAACACACAATTGTGTGCTTCTTTAGTCCCGGTTGAAAGAAACACTTTTCACGTTGAAAGTTTTGTCAATTCAAAATATGCAATAAAGTTAATATATTTTTAATTGAAAATGGCAAAATGGTTAATAGTTTGTATAGTTAGAATAATTATTTCGGAAAACAGAAAATGGTTTTGGATTATTTATTCAAATTTAAACACTTTTCATGTTGAAAGTCTTTTCAGATTCAAAACCATTTGAAATTCATATTCAAACACCTAAATAAGAAAAAAAAGGCGGGAACAAATTTCATAACTGAAAAGTTCGAAATAATTTTGAAAAAGGACTCTTTGGTCCCGGTTGCTGGCAAGAACCGGGACCAAAGAGTCCATCGGCGCGCCACTGGATCTGGCATTAAATGACCCACTCTTTGGTCCGGTTGCTGGCAAGAACCGGGACCAAAGAGGCATTGGTCCCGGTTCTTTCCAGCAACCGGGACCAAAGACCCCTGCCACTTAACTGTTGCCCTTCTCCTTCCCCAATTCATTTGCAGAAACGCTAAGGACCGGAGAAGAGAAGGAGGAGCCCGTGCCGCCGCGCCCGCACGCCGTCAGGCTGCCCAACTTCGCCCTCGACGCCGGTGCCCTCGACGCCCGTGCCGCCGCCCGCACGCCGGCTGCCCGTGCTGAGAAGAAGGAGAGGAGCCCGTCGCACGGCCCTCTGCTCCGGCGCCTCCATCACGCGCCCCTGCTCCGGCCTCCCCCTCCTCCGATCATCTCTCTCCTCCGCCGTACATCGCGCCGAGGCCGTCGCGCTCCCTCCGTTCGCCGGCCTCCTCCTCCGTCCTCCTCTCCGCCGTCGCGCTCCCCTGCCTCGAGCTCCTCTGCCTCACGCTCCTCTGCCTCGCGCTCCCACTTAGAAAATGTGAGCAAAATTAGAAAATTTAGAGTTATTAGCTATGTTAGCAAAATGTGAGAAATTTTAGAGTTGTTAGCAAAGTTAGAAAAGTTATAAAATTTTGAAAATTTAACAAAGTTAGAAAGAAAAGTTAGAAAACAATGTTAAAAAATTGCGTTAGTTTAATTTTGTATAGTGGTAGTTTAATTTGTAGTTTAATTTAGTGTAGTTTAATTTTGTACAGTGGTAGTTAAAATGTGAATCCAATTTTGTTAGCTTAGTATTGTGGTAAAGTTTAATTTTTGTTTAGCTTATTATTGTTTAGGTTATTATAGGTTATCAATTTTTAGTGTAGCAATTTTGAAAGTTTAGCAATTTTAAAACTTAGCAATTTTGTTTAGATTATTTTAGGTTATTATTAATGTAGCAATTTTGTTAGAAATATTGCTAAGTCATTTAGATAAAGTTTTTTTAGTTGCAATGAAATTTTGAAACTTAGCAATTTTGAAACTTAGCAATTTTGTTTAAAAATTTGCAGTGACATTGCAGTGCGGCAGTACGTGAAGAGCCCGAAGCCGGCCGGCCTCCACGCCCCCGCTCGCGTCGCCCCCTCTCGGTGAGGGTTCAGAAGAAATTGCTATTTTTTAAATGTATGAATATATGAATGTATGAATTAAAGGATTTTTTGCTTAGGTTTAGAAATTCAAACACTTAGGATTTTTTGTGTTAGGGAAACAATTTTGTTCCGACCTTACGAGTTTACGAGTTTACGATACGAGTTTACGGGTTTACGATACGAGTTTACGAGTTTACGGGTTTACGATACGAGTTTACGGGTTTACGATACGAGTTTACGGGTTTACGATACGAGTTTACGAGTTTACGGGTAGATTTTGCATTGTAGCTAGATTGTAGATTATATTGATGTTAATTTTAATTTTAGCTTTGCAATTGATTTTAGCTATATTGATGTATATTTTAGCTTGAGTCTTATGTTCTTGAGCTTAATGGCTTTAATTTCTTGATGTTTTAGGGTTTAGGGTCTCCGAGTTCGCCGTCGCGCCCAAGAATCCCCGCCGAGGTGCTCTGCCGCTCCCCGCCCGAGGTGCTCTTGCAAATGAGATTATAAGGCAGCATATGAAGTTTCTAATTTGTTCTTGCAAATGAGATGATATTGTAGATGTATCTTGACATATGGAACAAGTTACCCAACTAAAGTTTTGTGCATTGTTCTTAATTTGCAGAAACTATGGAACGAGACGAAGATCAGGAAAATATCCTCCAGGATATAATCCGCGGGCCGGAAGATATTGTCGATGTCACCACGGAGTTTTTGAACAACTCCGGTGAGGGAGATGAGTCTCTCAACCGAAGAGACGGCTCCGGTGAGGTAGAACCCGACGGCCGGGGTGAGGGAGAAGTCAGCGAGGGAGAAGCCGACGAGGGAGAAGCCGAAGGCTCCGGTGGAACATTAAATGTTGCAAACTCCGGCGAGGTGCATATACATATATTAATGAAGCCGAAGATTGTATTAATTAAGCTCTGCTGTCTATATACATATATTAACGCTCTTTCTTCTTTTAGCCCTCCGGATCGAGCAAATCTTCTGTAAGGACAAAACGAGGCCCAGCCAAAAAGTTGGGCGACCAAGAAAGGTACACGATCGAAAGAGTCGCTGAAGACGGCACACCGACTGCTCCCCCTGGTGTTAAAAATAAAATGGTAAAGCAATGCGGAGTTCTTGTTAGGGACTTCATCCCGATCACCGTTCGAGAATGGCATCGGCCAAAGGAGAAAGGACAGCTATATGTCAGCGATGAGGGCAAAGAAAGACTTTGGAGAAAGCTCATGGTTAATTTCACCCTGCCGGCGCCAGAGGTGGATTCAGATGAGGAGGATCCAGATGAGGCAGAAAAGATTGCCCGGAAAATCATGGAGCAAAAAGTCAAGGACTGGGCACTTAAGAAGATGGCCGAGCTATTCAAGAACTGGAAGAAAAGATTGAACAAACTGTTTGTCAAGAAAAATAAGACTCCAGACTTCGATAAAGGGTATGAGAAGATAAAGGACTACTGGGAAGAATTTGTGGCGTACAAGAAATCAGAGGAAGCTCTGGAAAAGTCTGCAAAAAATGCGGCAAATGCTGCTCTAAAGATGTACCACCATACTATGGGGCCTGGTGGCTACGCTGGTAGCATGCCTAAGTGGGAGAAACTTGAGGCGGACCTGCTGGCTAATGGGATCACTCCAGAGCCACTCAAGTGGATCGAACGGGCAAGAAATTGGTTTTACGGGCATGGGGGCACGTTGGACGCAGAAGGGAAGTGCATATATAACAGAAGACACAAAGATAATCCCCTACTACCCATCCAAGAAATTAGAAATGCAGTAAAGGATGTTGAGAGGGACGGTTCATTCCCGATAGAGAGGATGACGAGCTCACACGCGCCCTTGGGAATAAGGAACACGACGGACGGTTACGAGGCGTACCTGGCTCCAAGCCCAAGACAATTGCGATTCCCGAGCACAGGAAGAAATTTCCTGATAGAAGCCATCAGAGGAGAAAGGAAAGGGAGGCAATGGAAGCACGCGCTGCTGCAGACCGGCTGCTAATATAGAAGAAGAATTAAAGCTGCAGAAGGAACAAATTGCCGTGCTTAGCCAGCAAGGTACTAGCGGCCAATCTCAACGGCACATGGTAGAAGCTGCATGCGATGGTACCGGTGGCCCATCGAATCGGAAAAGCAGCGTGGCTTCCACGGAGCTCCAGGATGGTAATGATGATGCAGTGGCTCCACTTCGTCGCTACCCAGTGGATGATATCACGGAGAGCACACCTTGTGAGATGCATGTGAAAGTTTTTAACTTAACCGTGAAGGTGGCGGTCGGCTATGTCGTACCAATTGGACCTAATCCAACTTACCATTTCTCTCCGGTTCCAAATGGCTACGCTGTTGTCGCGGTGGATGAAGTGATGAAAGATTATGAGGAGCTGAAGCTGCAACACCCTGCAGGTGAAGATGGGGAGGTGCTTGAACTTGGAGAAGCCAAGAAAGCGACCATTCTATGGCCAAAGGAATTCATCGTGCTTCCGAACTGGCAGCCAAGGCCATCGACTCCTCACCAGTCTCCAGCGCAACAGTCCTCTTCACCGCCTCAGCATTCTCCAGCGCAACAGTCCTCTTCACCGCCTCACCAGTCTCCAGCGCAGCCGTCTCCGCCGCCGCGTCAGCCGTTCCGCCCACCGCTCGTACTATGAGGGGTAAGCGATCACCGAAACGTAAAAGGTCGCCCCTCCCAACAGTACCTCATAAGAATCTTCCCATTAGACCTTATGACAGGACTGTAGCGGAAAACGCCGCGGAGGTGGCTGCCTACAATAAGGCTTTTTTTGCACCAAAAAAGCCCGAGCAGAAGCCGGTATACGATGAAAAATCCAAAAAGTGGAGAAAGTCCTTCCTTGAGCAGCCATCCCAGATATCGATGAATCTGCCATCTGACTATGGTCGTGAACTTACTAAGCTAGCACGTGCCCAGTCTGAGCAGAACAAGGGAAGAAGTGCAAAAAGCGGGAAACAAATTGCCCAGCTCGGACAGCAGAAAAATCAATCGGTCCCCCCGCTCATAGTGTGTTCCGATGTCGACAAGGACTTCAGAGTCGCTATGGATAAGGACCTGGAATTATTGGACCCCAGAGCCATAGCTGCTGCTAAAGAACTTGGTGTCACTGTATCTCAGGCCAAGGAACAGGCTACCGCCTTGGGTATGAGCCTTGGTCAACTTTTAGGCTATGAATATGCGCCAATGTTAGAGATGGCACGGAAATATGTCCAAGGGGAGCCTATGGTCAGTAATGAGGAGCTGACGGGTCTATCAACACATATGCGAAATCTGCATACCTGGTACCTGGTGCACACATCAAAGAAGGACGCGAAAGAGTGGTTTCCGCTGGACGTTAGAGTGGAGCATTTCTTCAAACGTTACATATACAGGTTCAACTGACTGAACTGTTCCAGTTATTCCAAAAGCGCGCCCTCGACAAATCTATCCTCTCTTGCTATTGTCTGTAAGTGATTTATTTTCGTAATTAAGTCTCTAGCTCAGCTCGTTCATTGCCTGTATTATATTATCCTGACTATATATATATCCTTTTGTACGCTATTATGCAGAATGAAGATGCTGGAATGCAAAAGATCTAAAGTTTTTGAGGTTGGGTTCGTTGACCCATATATCGTGAATTCACATACGTTAGTCAATCACCCCAAAGACGTGGAGCATGACCTGACCACCTTTTTAACCATGCAACATTTCTGTACGGAAATACTATTTCCTTACAACTTCAGGTGAGTGTTTCTGTCTTGTACATATTTTTATTTGGCTTTCTCGATGTTAAGTGTAATTGATGAGCTATGCATGTCTGCTTTATGTAAACGTCCGCAGGTTCCACTGGATTCTGCTAAGCATTCAACCTGACAAGTCCACAGTTGAAGTCCACGACTCATTAAGTTGGGACCAAGCGTTGTGGTCCGACATGAAAGAAATGCTCAACAAGTAATTTCAATCATTATCGCATTATATCGCCCTCTTTCGTTCGTTCCCTGATGTCAAGTAATTAATAACTCCTTTGTTCATTTTCTTTGCCAAAGCAGGTGTTGGACAATTTTCAAACAGAAGGTAGAAGGTCCATTCAAAGATGAGCTAACTTATAAAACGGTGGAAAGTCCGCAGCAGCCACCGGGGAGTAATTTATGTGGATTCTACGTTTGCGAGTTCATTCGCGAGTTGACCACTGAGCGGAGAACAACTGCTTTCAGCAAAATGCGGGAGAAGATCGACCCAGAACTGCGCGTAGGAGCAATTCAAGAGGAATTGGCGGGATTTCTGCTTAGGGAGGTCATCGATGAAAGGGGAGAACATTATGCTTCGGACGATGAACTACATATGCCTTGATGGCTTGATCTATCTCCATGTAATTAAATAGTTGTATTCTCGCAAGAGATCGAATATTAATTATATATGCATCAACATGTACTGTGTATATAGTAGAGCGTATAATATGCGTACGGAAACGATGGAGAGCACGTCGGCGATGCGAAGAAGGGGGAGACGACGGAGGCACCGGCGGAGGGAGAGGGGGCACCGCGAGAGAGGAGAGGGGGCACCGGCGAGAGGGAAGGGGGCACCGGCGAGAGGGAGACCCTAAACCCTAAATACCAAAAAAAAACACTCATTGGTCCCGGTTCGTAACAAGAACCGGGACCAATGAGTCTCCCCCCACGCCCAGCCAAAACTGGCCACGTGGCCACCCATTGGTCCCGGTTCGTGGCCCAACCGGGACTAGCATTAGTCCCAATTGGCCAGTCCCGGTTGGGCAACCGGGACTGATGGCCCAACCGAACGGGACCATAGGCCCATTTTCTACCAGTGTTTGATTCGCGCATGAAACTTTCACACACACAAAACAATGTGTATACCCACGCCCCGCACTCCTTGGTTAATTGCGATTAACGGTGAGTGCTACTTCTTGGCGTGGACGCACGAAACGGTGAGTGCTACTTCAGTGTTCTAGGTAAGTTGCGATTTTCCTTTTGGAAGTGGGCTGAGGCAAGGCTAAGTACACACGCGTACTGAGATGTGCAAAGATCGATCGAGCTCGCCATACGCCATCTTTTGCCGGCCGTGAAGTGGGAGCAGAAAGCACCCGAGCACCACTACCACTAAGATAGGGCTTCCGGACCGTCCAAAGAAACGTTATTCGTTAAGTGTCTGTTAATTTCATTCCATGTCCACAAGAACTTCAAAGCTGACTTTTGCATGTGACTACTCAGTAAACAAGCAACAGAATCCATACGCAGAGAGAGAAGCCATTACATACTCGGCTGAGTTCGCATGTTTCTAGGGCCAGCCCTACTACTTGAGATTTTTTTTTTGTTACGGGAACTACGTTTGGGATATTTGGTCACCTAAGGACTTCATTTCAGTGAGAAAAAAACGACTTCATGGGCCAAACACTTGTGTCACTGGGCTTGCCATGATCCGTCGACGAAACAGCTCTATCCTGGCCTGATTCATGCCTCTTTTTCTTTCATGGGCCAAACACTTGTGTCACTGGAACTACTTGTTGGGGATATTTGGCCACCTAACGACTTAATTTCAGTAAAAAAAACTAACGACTTCATGGGCCAACCTCGCGTGTCGCTGGGCTTGCCATGATCCGTTGACAAAACATCACTATCCTAGGCCTGCTTCATCTCTCTCTCTCTCCCTCCCCATTTTTATTATACAATAGTCTCCTACAAGTAGAATTCGTCAATTTGATAGCACAACGGCTTCCTCAATCTAGAGTAAGCGTAAATCTTATTGCACAACTATATTGAAAGTTGGTACACAATCTCTCAAAGTCACAAATAAACAAATGCACTTCTACTCACGTGTGAAACCAGCAACTTTGTAAAACAAATAAGTAAATAATCTTGGCTTTTTACCCATTAGAAGCTAATTAGATGTATTTTTGAGAAGCCTGTGGAGGTATAGATGATTGCATGACCAGCGGTGTTCACAGCTTGCGCCGAGAAGTGATCTGAGGTCTTGTACTCATGAAGCATAGTCCATGCCATATATATTGTTGTGTGAGTAATCCTCTCCATAACTGGTTTATTTTTTAGGTGTGTAGGCGACCCAGAACTCATGATGATTCCTTCATCATCAAGGAATTCTTCAATTGAGGTTTTTTTTAACTGTGTCCCATTATCGCTTTTCACCACTTTGATCTCAATTGCATGCTTATTTTATGTATGTCCCGACAAATTTGGTGAATAGGCTCTTCAATTCGGCCATGTTATCAAGATATAACATCCAAGTAAAACTTGAATAGGCATGAGCAAATTACAGTAAAAAAATCCGACAACAAGGCCCCGCGTGCGAGGATGGCACCGTCCTCACGATGCGACCGGTGGAGGAGCGTGTGCACGTGACATCCCAATGATGCCACCAGGATGCGCCTAAGGGCTTTGATCACATCGTGTGTATGGGGGAGATGCCACTTCAGACGATGAGAGGTTTTTAGGATTACATGAATAACCTGATCGCTTTCATATGCTCGCTAAGATTTATATGTATCGATGGTTACATATAGTTGCACCCGACAGTGACTATTAGCCCTATGGAAGTGCAAAAGTTTCTAAGCACGGTTTAATAAGTCTTTTGCTGAGGTGGCATATAAATTAATGAATAGAGGGAGTGAGCTTGTAATTTAGCTAAGATACAACTCTTGCACGTGGTTAGATCATCTCCGACCGGAGTGGCCAAATCCTCCCTATATGTTCGGGCGGATAGTTCGGACACAGCCCGAGCACAAAACGTGCACCCAACCGGCCTCCCCAAAGTCAGCTCAATCGTCCCGGGTTGTCCGGCGAATTTCATGTCCGTCTGGATTGTGGAGGATGAAGGAGAAGGGGCAACGCACCCGAATGATTTTTAGAAGTATGTAGAACATGTCCGCCTTCTGGAACAAGATGTGCAAAATGTTCTCAACTTTCTTGAGATGCATCGACAATTTCGAGATCAACAAGCGCACGTCCAACTACTTAATGATCTCGTGGACCATATGTGGATCTTCAATTGAGAACTCATCATAATTCCTTCATCATCAAGGAATTCTTCAATTGAGGTGTTTTTTTAACCGTGTCCCGTTATCGCTTCTCACCATTTTGATATCAACTGCATGCGTATTTTCCGTATGTCCCGACAAATTTGGCGAATAGACTCTTCAATTCGGCCTTGTTATCAAGATATAACACCCAAGTAAAACTTGAATAGTCATGAACAAGTTACATTAAAAAAATCCGACAACAAGGCCCCGGGTACGAGGATGGCACCAATCCTCACAATGTGACCGGGTGTGGAGGAGCGTGTGCACGGGACATCCCAATGATGCCCCTGGGATGCGCCTAAGGGCTTTGATCACATCGTGTGTCCGGGGGAGACGCCACTTCAGACGACGAGAGGTTTTCAGGATTACATGATTAACCTAATCGCTTTAATATTCTTGTGAACATTTAATTAGTGTCGACGGTTACAGAGAGTTTCCCCGATAGTGACTATTAGGCCTAGGGCAGTGCAAGTTTATAAGCACGGTTTAATAAGTATTTTGCTGAGGTGGCATATTAATTGATGAATAGAGCGAGTGAGGTTGTAATTTAGCTAAGATACAACTCTTGCACGTGGTTAGAGCATCTCCAACTGGAGTGGACAAATCCTCGTTATACGTTCGGGCGAACAGTCCAAACATGGCCCGGGCACAAAACGTGCACCCAACCGGCCTCCCCAAAGTCAGCCCAACTTGTCGGGTTGTCCGGCAACTCTCACGTTCGTCTAGATTGTGGAGGACGAAGGAGAAGGGACAGCCCACCCGAATGATTTTGAGAAGTCTGAAAACATGTCCGCCTTCCGGAACAAGATGTGCAAAATGTTCTCAAGCTTCTTGAGATACATCGACAACATCGAGATCAACAAGCGCACGTCCAACTACATAATAATCTCATGAGTCATATGTGGATCTTCACTGGAAATCAGTGAATCTGAACTTGAATTAGGCGCTATTAATAAAAAATGTAATATGAATAATTTATCAAAGACTAGACTATGTTTTATGTTGATTCGAATAATCGTATGATCGACGTGTATTGCTGGCATGTATTTGAGATCAAAAATTTGAGATATTATTGGAAGGACACACTTTTGAGGGTTGTTCGGGTTCTGTCCGCGCACACGTCTGGAATGACATGTCCACAGACAGTTTGGGGCCGGACTTTGGCCACTCCAGTTGAAGATGCTCCCAATAATATTTATGCATGAGCCAAAATCATTAAATTCAGATACAACACATAAAAACAATGAATTGAACCAATTATACCCCAATGTGCGTGCTATGAGACGGTGCATTGGCATATGCATTAAGCAGCCTTCTCGGAATTTTAATTACTCCGTATTCTGATTCCAAGCCCAAAAAAAAAAAAAAAAAAACACAAACCCGGTACAGCAGCCAGCAGTTCAGTTGAGTTGTCACCTGGGCTTCCCAGCCATCATGAATGCCTTGAACACAAGCTTCCGAGGCACCGTCGGCTGAACCCCCCACTCCTCCTCCACCTCCTTCATCACATCCTTCACCAGCGCCTCCAGATCCACCCCTTTCTCCCTCGCCGTCGTCGCCACGGAGCCGGTCATCAAGAAACCCGCCATGTCTTCCAGCGTCATCTCCACCTCCATGTCGACGTCGGCCGGCTCGCCCTCGCGGCCCACCCCGACGGGCTCGAACGGAACGGCAGCTCGCGGTACCGCTCCATGGCCAGCCTCGTCCTCGGGTCCATGTGCGGCCGCATGGCCGCGTACAGCGTCCCCTGCAGCTTGTCCCCGAACGGCTCGATGTCGTAGTTGTACCCCCACACGGCGAGGACGCCGCCGGGCTTCTTGAGGACGCGGTTCACCACGGCGTAGAAGAGCGGGACGTCGAACCAGTGGATCGAGGTCGCCACGATGACGAGGTCCAGCGAGCCCTCGCCGCCGACCAGGGCCACGAGCTCGTCCTCCGAGAGGTCCACCGGGGTGTGCAGGTACCGCACCTTGGGGTCCGCGATGGCGTGCCGGAGCTGGCCCTCGCTCACGTCCGTCGCCACCACGCTCTCGTAGTGCTCCGCGATCTGAAGAGGGAAGAGAGACACGACGGCTTAATCGTTTTCCCTTTTAAGATGCTCGCTCGATTCAGAGCTCAGATAAAAGAATGGAGGCTTACGCTGACGGAGGCTTGGCCGCTGCCGCAGCCGGCGTCCCAGGCGCGGTGGTGGCCGGCGGTGAGGGAGGCGAGCATGGAGAACCACTCCTTGGGGTACCGCGGCCGCTTCTTGACGTACGTCTCCGACGGTTTCTCATACAGCCCAGCCATTCTTGTGCTCTGCTATCAACTGTCAGGTGCAAACTGGGGTTGCAGGGCTTGATCTGGATGTAGTAATTAATTTATAGGTGATCGACTACCATGGAAGGTCAGAGCCAAAGTCAAAGTGGTCACACGATCCTTGGCAAGGGCAGGCAGCATTATGTACATGCCTGTCTTTGCTTCGCATGCACACTGCTCTCTGGTAGATTTTATCCATATGCGGCTACGGGGACACGCTGCGTTGGGCCAGCTCGTGCCTGTCCAATGTCTCTCCGTCAGCGATCTCGATACAAATATCTTCTTTCCAGCCGGACAAACGGAGAAGCCCAGCGACCGGCCGGCGACGGTCGTACGTGGAGCTATACACATTCGACGCCAAAAGCGATACTTTTCACGTACCCCTTCAGGACGTGAAGCCTGCTAGGCCGTTTTGCGATCTGCTGCCTCCCGTCGGCGGTGCCGCCACTCTACCTCACTCTTGTGGCCTTCAGGCCATGGAGCCGTGGTGTATCTCGGCCCCTGTCGATGGGAGGGCTCCGTTCCCCTGATTTTAGGGTTGAGCGCCGGCGGCGTCTCTTCCAATAAAGTCTCCCCAGCTTCAGCCTCATCTCGGCGGCGACGTCGAGAAGCTTGTGGGAGTGGTGTGTTTTTCAAGGGGTTCTTCTGGCGGTGACGATCTCCGGATCGTCGTAGAGCTTCATCGGCGGTTCATCCTTCTTCTTCAACACTGGGACAGATGTGGTCTTCTTGACCCGTTCGGCGACTTCCCGTCCGCAACCAACAACGTCAGGCCGGCTCAGGAAGGAGCGGCAGCGGCGGCGCGCCGTCGACACGGTCTGGAGGTTGAAGACGAAGGGCATCTCAAGAATCTCGTTGTAATTTTTGTTTTTATTGAGGTGTTTTGTACGGTTCGTTGTTTCTTTTAATGCCAGGGTCCTTTTTGCAAAAAAAAATACACATTCGACGCCTCTACAGGGACGGCAGCCGGTGCAGGCATCGCGGTCTGTCGATCGCGTCGCCGGCCCGCGCGGATTGTGCTCGGTCGGTAAGAAAAAAGGTCCCGAGAATACCGCTTCGTCTCCCAAGAGGCGATTAGGGTTTTCGAGTGACTTTGGCGGCGCCTGCCGGAGGTCGACAGGGCGCAAGGAAGATCGGCTAGTTTTTCTGGACTGGCCGGTGGCTGAGGGCGCTCTCCAATGGCGTCTCATGGAGAGGCAGTGGAGGCTGGCAAGGGACGAACCGGCAGGAGGATGTGCCGGAAAGCAGTAGATCGAAGGGAAAAGCTTCAGTGGAAGAGATGATGAAGGATCTCAAGCTGACTGCCGCAGAGGCAGATCGTCTGGTTGATGATGATGAGGATGAACAAGTTAAACCCCTATGGGCGATCGCGGGTAAGATCTTGGTGCCAGAGCCGAAGGTTTTTCACATCAACACGATCTCGGCCGCGCTGCGCCCGGCGTGGGGGAATCCAAGAGGTTTGTTTTTCCGGGACGGCGGAAAAAATCTATTCATTGCTGAACTTGAATCAGAGAGGGATCGAGATCGGATCTGGGAGAGATCACCATGGACTGTATCTAAGTGTGCAGTTGTTCTGGAAAATTTTGATTGCCGTGGTCGTCCTTCTGAACTACGGTTTGATAAATTTCTAATATGGATTAGGGTTCTTGATCTCCCGTACAACAAGCTTAATTGTGACTGGGGAAAGAAGATAGCCAGCAGGGTGGGGGAGTTTCAGAAGTTGGATATGAACAAAGATGGCCTTGTTAGTGCTGAATATCTGAGAGCAAGAGTTTCCATTAAGGTGAATGAACCCTTAATGAGGTGGGTTGGACTAGACTCAAAGCGTCTGAACAAGACGTTCTGGTACGCGGTGCAGTACGAATTTCTGCCGTATTTTTGCTTCTCGTGTGGGCTTTTGGGACACTCTGATACCAGATGCCCGACACCGGCAGCAAGAGATGAAAAGGGACAACTTCCTTGGGGTCCCTTTCTGAGAGCCCCAAATGACAAGAAGAAGAAGTGGGGACAACCATTTGCTGAGGGTGGTTATGATGAATATTCAGAGTACTATGAAGAAGGCGATGGTTTTGAGGAAGAAGGGTCTGCCAGGAATGCTACCTCGAATCAGCGAGCTCAACAATCTTTCAGAGGTAGAGGTAGAGGGCCATGGCAGGGTACCACTGGTGGAAGACCATCTCAGGTCTACAGAAGATTGGACCTCAAAGGAGGGGATCCAATGGATTTGGAAAAGATGACTAATCAGAGCGCTATTACTGATATGGTGATGCATGATCCAAAAGGGAATGGAGGGAAACGAGAGGAGGCGGATAGAACTGCTAAAGAAGGCCTGACCCCTGACCCAAAAAAGAAACGTATGGGGACTATGGTCACAAACTCATCGGCGTCGGCTGCAGGGCAGCCACGCCGGGAGCAATGAATTGCCTAGGCCTAAACTGCCGAGGGCTTGGGAACCCCCCGGCAGTGAGAGAGCTTCGTGGTTTTGCGAAGCAATATGATCCCGTGTTGCTCTTTGTCATGGAGACGAAGATCGACGGAGAGAGGGTGGAGAAGCTTGCTAGCACCTTGGGATTTGCCAAGGGTTTTGCTGTTGATAGTGAAGGTCTAAGTGGAGGGATTGGTGTTTCTGGTCATCTGCGGTGACAGTTGATATCAAAAATTTCAGTAAAAATCATACTGATTTAGTAGTGCAGTGTAAAGATGGGTCGATCCCTAATTGGAGATTCACGGGTATCTATGGTGAACCAAGAAGGGAGAATAGACATAATACCTGGACGTTGATGAGACGTTTAGCCGGGCTCCAAAATCTTCCGTGGCTATGTATGGGCGATTTCAATGAGACTATGTATTCCACGGAACATTTTAGTGAGCATGAGAGAGATGAGTGGCAAATGAGAGCATTCAGAGATGCTGTAGAGGACTGTGATCTCCAAGATCTTGGTTATCTGGGTGTGCCTTACACATGGGATAACAGGAAGGATGGAGCAGCGAATGTAAAAGCTAGACTGGATCGGGCCTTGGGTTCAGAAGATCTCAGACAAATGTTCCATGCGATCCGAGTCAAACACATCAATTTTGTACAGTCAGATCATTGTATGCTCTTGACTGAGTTTGAAAAAGATGAGAGGGTGAGGAGGCCAGGAGGTCGCTCCTTTCGGTATGAAAATATGTGGCAAACTCATAGTGAGTATGATAAGGTGGTTCTTGATCTGTGGCAGCAAGCTGACAGAGGACAAGGTATGAGTGGTTTTGTTGACTCCCTGAAATCTGTTCAAGAGGGTTTACAGACCTGGGGGACAACTACCTTTGGCAACTTCAAGAAGAAATTGGCTAATTTGAGGAAGGAGTTGGACCGGGTCCATAGAAGGTCGTTGGGCCGTGGCCCATCTCTGGAGGAAAAGAAGCTCATGGAAAGAATAAATGAGGTTCTATTTCAAGAGGAGGTGTGGATTAAGCAGCGCTCACGGGTTAACTGGTTGAAAGCTGGTGATCGCAATACCGCTTATTTTCATGCCTTTGCAGCTCAACGTAAGAGAATTAACACCATCTCCTCTCTTCAGAGGGAGGATGGCTCGAGATGTGAAAAAGAAGAGGAGATTAAGGCGGAAATCCAGAATTTCTATTCTAATTTATATTCATCGGAAGGTATTCCTAACTTCCAACCACTGTTAAATCTGGTGGAAGAGAAGGTTACTGTACAAGATAAGGAGATGCTGGAGGAGGAGTTTACGATAGAGGAAGTTAAGAAAGCTCTCTTTCAAATGCATCCGTCAAAAGCCCCAGGAGTGGATGGTTTTACGGCAGGGTTTTACCAGCGCCATTGGAATCTGCTTGGTAGTAAGCTTTCTGATGCAGTGCTTGGTTTTCTGAATGGAGAGGAAGTACCAGATAATCTGAATGATACAACGATTACTTTGATCCCAAAGGTACGGAATCCTCAGTCCATTAAACAGTATAGGCCGATCTCACTTTGTAATGTTCTTTACAAGATTTGTACAAAGATGGTTGCTAACAGAATGAGATCAGTGCTTGAGTACACAATCAGCCAAGAACAGAGCGCCTTTGTTCCTGGCCGTTTAATCACAGATAATGCTTTGGTTGCTTTTGAGAGCATTCATGCCATGAAAAGAAAGAAAAAAGGCAAGAAAGGGCATTGTGCAGTTAAACTCGACATGATGAAGGCATATGATCGGGTGGAGTGGCCTTTTTTAGAGGCTATGATGCTGAAGTTGGGTTTCCCCCCCAAAACTTGTTGGAATTATTATGAGATGTGTGTCCACTGTTCGGTTCTCGATCAAGGTGAATGGAGGTCTTTTGGAGCCTTTTCACCCTACACGTGGGATCAGACAGGGGGACCCGGTATCGCCGTATCTTTTTCTGTTCTGTGGCGAAGGTCTAACGGCCCTTTTACATAACTACAATATGGGTTTTCTGGACAGAGGAGTGCGGGTGTGTAACAGATCACCTTGGGTATCTCATCTCCTATTTGCTGACGATAGTCTTATTTTCATCAATGCGAATGGAGCTAGTGCAAGGAGGCTGGATGCTATCCTTCATATCTATGATGAGGCAACGGGGCAGAGAGTGAACAAAGACAAAAGTGCTATTTTCTTCAGCCCTTGTACCTCGGAAGCTGACAGAAATGCTGTTAAATCAATTCTAAACATTCAAGTGGAAGCCTTCAGTGAGAAATATTTAGGCCTACCGACTGCGGTCGGGAGAATCACAAGCGAAGCTTTTGAATACATCACTGATAGTGCTAGGAGCAAGGTGAATGGATGGGCAGAGAAGAATCTGTCTTACCCGGGGAAAGAAGCCCTAATTAAGTCGGTGATTCAGGCTAAACCGACTTTTAGTATGAGCTGTTTTCTGCTATCCAAAGGGTCCTGTAAGAAATTAACTTCAGTTATGGGACAATTTTGGTGGAGTGGTAACTTGGATAAGAGATCCATGCACTGGATTGCGTGGGACAAACTAGCTATCCCCAAGTGCCAGGGAGGGATGGGCTTCCGAGACATGCACGCTTTTAACATTGCGTTGCTGGGTAAACAAGCGTGGAGAATTTTGATGAATCCAGACTCATTGTGCTCTCAGGTACTCCTTACTAGATACTGTCACAATTCAAGTTTTTTGGAAGCAACGGTGCCGAGGACAGCTTCTAAAACTTGGCGTGCCATTTTAGCGGGAAGAGAGGCTTTGAATGCTGGACTGATTAAACGAGTGGGCTCGGGTGAGAGCATCTCGATTTGGGATGACAATTGGATTCCCAACTCACGTACGTTGAGACCCATGGGCCGAAGGACGGCTACAGACCTAGTGAAGGTCAGTGAACTAATATTACCGGAACATCAATGGAATGTTCCTCTTATTCAAAATGTGTTCCTTGCTCCAGATGCTCAGAATATCCTCAGGATTCCATTACGATCGAGTTTTGGTGAGGATTGCATGGCGTGGGCTGAGGAGAAGTCTGGCATTTACTCTGTCAGATCGGCGTACCGTGCTCTGGTTCTGAAGGATCAGACGCGAGTTGCGATAGAGAATGGTGCTTCGGCATCATCTTCAGATAATAATGCTGAAATCTGGAAGAAATTGTGGAAGCTTTGTGTTGTTCCGAAGGTACGTGTATTTTGGTGGAGAGTTCTTCGAGGAATTTTGCCTGATTACAGGACTCTTTCACGGCGGCATGTCAAAGATAACAGTACCTGTGGAATCTGCAAAGCTGAGAGTGAATCCCTAATGCATGCACTAATTGAGTGCAGTCATGCAAAGTTGTTCTGGGAGGCTGCAAAGGAGATTTTATTTCTGAAGCTACCTAGACTACACCCTGATACATGGTCAAGAGACATCTTGTGTGATCCTCGTTTCACACAGAAGGAAAGGGAGATGATCACGACAGTGATGTACTCCGTTTGGACGTCACGAAATAACTTGACACATGGTGAAGTTGGTTTTAATCCAACAAGAACAATGGATTATATCCGGGAAACTCTACAAGCCTTGGAGCTACCGAGGGAGAAGACAATTAGGAGACCTCAACGCCCAGCATGTAAATGGAAAAAACCTGATATGGGTTTTGTTAAGTTGAATTCTGATGGGGCGCTGAGTATCGATGATGAAGTGGCGGCCTCTGGAATAGTCGCGAGAGATGTGAATTCTTTCAGAGGAGCGTCGACCAAAATCTATCAGGGAATTTCGGACCCCTTGATCATTGAGGCGCTTGCTTTGCGGGATGCCTTTGCTTATGCTGTCAGGCAAGGCTTCCAGCGAGTAGTGTTTGAAGTGGACTGTGCTGTGCTTGTACAACACTGGAATAATAGGGTAGCTGATCGTTCTTTGGTCAAACCTTTGCTAGATGAGATTAGTGAGATAGGTAGCTCCTTCCATTCTACTAGTGTTGTTTTTGCCCGTCGCGAGGCTAACCAGGCGGCCCACTGTTGCGCAAAGTATGCGTCCATGCAGCTGGGTTCTTTCTCCTGGGATGCTGAGCCACCTGGCTTTTTAGTTCACAACCTAGAGGCTGATTGTAACGTTGTGGATGTTGGTGTTGGAGGCGACGAGTTTCAGACGCACTCTTTCCCTAACCAGGGTACCGAAAGGGGCTGGCAGGGTTTTAATGAGGCGGCTCGTTTGACCTAATATATGTGGAAAATTTCAAAAAAAAAAAGATTGTGCTCGGTCGGTATGCTGACATTTGCTACTTTGCACTTGTGAATGCAGTTGTGGTCGAGCTGTCCATACCAGGCCGCTAACAGATTGACGCGACTCCATGCGATCCAATCTCCTGTCTGTCCTAGCAAACGCGCTCGGTCTAACTAATTGTCCCTCTCCCCGGTGACATGGACGCGGGCTAGATTATGTTATCTTCATTCAGATGGTGGTACGTTGCAGGTCGCTGAGATCGACATGGATGCGACTCTGCTGGGCACCAGTCATGTGAGTGCATGAAACTTTCACACACAAAAACTATGCATATACCTGACGCAACGCACTCCTTGGTAGGTTGGCGTGGACGAAACGGTGAGTGTTTTTTTTTTGAATTTTCCATATATATAAAAAACTAACAAAGCCAGCAAGCCGTCTTATTAAAAACCTTACAGTCCCCGTAGGTACCCTGGTAAGGAAAAGAGTGCGTCTGGTACTTGCTGGCTATCCGAGTTCGAACAAGGTTACATCGTTAATTACATCAAGAAGAATAAAACTAAGGGGATCGCCATCCCAAACAAAAAACTATCAGAATCATATGCGTAGTGAGCTAACTTGTGCGCCACCAAATTAGCTTCCCGGTTGCAGTGTTGCACTGTAACAGATCCTACCCCAGTAGCTCTGACAATGCAGTCAGTAAGAATCGCTGTATATGGGCTCTAGATTTCAGTCTCTCGGTTGAAAGCTTGACATATTTCCATGCAATCAGTTTCGATAATAGTAGGGGAGCACTTAACTTGTTCAATCAACATGATGCCTCTCTGAAGAGCTACCGCTTCTGTTGTTGCCGAGTCCAGCACATTTAAGAAAGGCCAGTAACCTCCCGCAAGAGCATCTCCTTTATGATTTCGAAGAACAGCTCCTACAGCCCCGTCTCCGTTTGGAAAAAATGTAGCATCAATATTCAGTTTATACTTACTAGGAGGAGGCGGCGACCAGGTAGCCTCTCGAGGTACAGCTTTAGGTTTTGCACTTTGGAAATTTACAGCAAGTGCCATGATGGCGAACGCCGAGCGTTCAGGGGGTTTAACATGCACACCTTTAACCGCCTCCCGATGCTGCCACCAGATGTACCAAGAGCCCACAACAATTGCTTCTTTAAACCCAATTCGGCCCAGTATCGGGATCGTGGGGGCGTTGCTTCTAAAAATTTCTTCCAGAATAACGGAACCTGGTCTCTCCGTCGGTAATACTGCATCTATAGCATCAGAAAGCCCCAAAGAAGTCCAGACCTGACGAGCATGAGCACAGGAGAACATAAGGTGTTTGATATCCTCTGGACCTTGTTTACATATCTGGCATTGGGCTGATGTATTTATGTGCCTATTGGCCAAGATCGCTAGACCAGGTATAGTGCCGTGTAAGGCCTTCCAGATGAAGATTTTCACCTTGGCCGGCACATTCAGCTTCCAAACAATTTCCCATACTGGGTTGCGGCCACCAGTACCTAGGCTCGTTCCATTCACTTTAGGGCCAAAGCTATGCCACCATTGGAGATAATAAGCAGAACGAACAGTAAAGGTGTGTGTCTTGGAAAAATGCCACGCCACAAAATCTTCTGTCATGTGTACATTCTACATTCAGAGGAATTTTCATAATTCTGGAGACATCCAACAAGTTGAAATTGTCTTTCAGAGTTTGCTCATCCCAAGTATGCGTAAACGGATTTATTAGCTCATCGACAGTCCTCAGCAGAGAATTACCTCGGGGGGATATGATCATCCTTGTGGAACTAGAGGGTACCCAGTGATCATGCCAAATATTAATAGAAGTACCAGATCCGACCCTCCATATGTGCCCCCTCTTGAAAGTATTCAAACCGGCAACAATACTCTGCCACGTAAAAGAGGAGCCACTCTTCGGACCAGCCTTTAACACATCACCATGTGGAAAATATTTCTCTCTAAGCACTTGAGAACAGAGAGAATCCGGTTGTGAAAGTAGTCTCCAGGACTGTTTAGCTAGTATGGCGAGATTAAAGGAGTGGAGCTCACGAAAACCCATTCCCCCATCTTTTTTCGGAATACACATACGCAACCATGCCATCCAGTGCATACGACGATGGTCTTCAGTATCACCCCACCAGAAGGCTGCCATAGCGTCGGTCATCTCCTTACACAATTTTTTCGGTATTTGGAACACCGACATGGCAAATACCAGGATTGATTGAATTATTGCCTTCAATAGAATTTCTTTCCCACCCAAAGATAAAATTTTCTCGTTCCAATATTCCAACCTTTTAATAATCCTTTCCAGAAGATGAATAAAACTATCACTTTTATCTAGGCCGACCATGGATGGTAAGCCCAGATATTTATTAGAAAGAGCCTCCATCATGATATCTAGTTGTTCACAAATTTGAGCCTTTAGATCTACCCCTACATTCGGGCTGAAGAAAATGCTGCATTTCGAAGCACTGACCATTTGTCCCGAGCTTGCACAGTATTGATCAAGAACCTGTCTCAATGAGGTTGCATTATTCATATCTGCCTTCATAAGTATTAGGGAATCATCAGCAAAAAGTAGATGCGAGACTGATGGTGCATTTCTGCAAACCCTAACTCCTTCAATGCCACGAACCTCCTCTCTATGAGCCAGAAGACTTGAAAGCCCTTCTGCACAAATAAGAAACAAATACGGTGATAACGGGTCCCCCTATCTTAAACCCCTCCCCGGGATAAAGGGATCAATCTCTTGACTGTTAAATCTGATCTTATAAGAGACAGAACGAGCACACACCATCAGTAACTCCACCACAGCCGGGTTAAATCCCAGCCGAATCAGCATACTCTCCAAAAATTCCACTCCACACGATCATAGGCTTTATGCATGTCCAACTTTACCGCACAATAGCCCCACTTCCCTTCTTTTTATTCTTGATAGTGTGATTTTCATAAGCCAGAAGAATATTATCTGTGATCAATCTGCCTGGGACAAACGCACTTTGAACTGGAGAGATAATTTCATTCAGAACATGCTTTAGCCGAATAGCAATCATCTTAGAAATCACCTTGTAGAGCACATTATAGAGGCTAATCGGTCGGAATTGAGTGATGGATTCTGGTTCATCAACCTTCGGGATTAGAACAATAATAGTATCATTCCACCCCTCTGGAATTACTTTGTTATTTATTGCCTAGAGAACTTCAGCAGTCAGCTCTCCACCGAGAATATTCCAACACTTCTTGAAGAATATAGCATGCAGGCCATCCGATCCCGGTGCTTTCATATCACCTATGGAGAAGAGAGCCTTTTGTACTTCATCTGCTGTATACGGCTTCATCAATTCGGCATTCATATTATCTGAAACTTTAGGGACAACTTTTTCTAGGATATGGGCGTCAGGTTCATCTACCTCAGTAGAAAATAAGCCAGCAAAATATTGTGAAATAATTGGATTTAAAACTGCATTACCTTCACGCCATGCACCCGAGTCGTCCTTCAACTTCTTTATCATGTTTTTCTTCCGTCGAGCACTAGCGAAATTATGGAAGTAGGCCATATTCTTGTCGCCGTGCTGTAACCAGTTGAGTCTGTGAATGGGCATGGCGCCCCCATGTGTGGTTTTGGTAATTAATGAAAATCCCTATGGACTAATGGTTGCATTGAGTTGTACTTGTAGTGTTTGTCCATAGACCATGCTTGAACTCCATATGTTGGATTCAAGGTTGATGCCATGAATATATTGATATAATGAAGTATTTGGCATCAAGATCAAGAAGAAGAGTATGTGTTGACCAAGTTGGTATTCAAGGAGTTATCCGATGATTGGTCATATGTGAGTTGAGCATATCGCAAGTATGTTTTGAATAAAAGGATTATGTGATCATTCATGGTTTTCTTCAAGACATCATCTATTGAAAAGAGAAGAAAATATACAAGGTTGATCAAGATATTGATCAACACAAAGCTACAAGATGTACCAAGTGGGATCATGTATCTCTTGGTATGGTAAGCAATTGTCCATATAGCTTTGTGAACTAACCCATGATATGTGTGTAGCATTTCTGTGTGTGGTTAGGTATCTTTCTATGGGCTTGCATCAAATGAAGATTTCATATAGCCCATGAACGATGACGTCAAGTGGTGATCGTCATCAATGTTGAGAAGCACAAGTTCAAGAGGAGCATCTCGAAGAAATCCTAGGCTTGAAGCTTGCCACCCATTTAGAGATAATGTTCATGTGAAGATGTGCCTAAGAGAGGCTCTCCCATAGTGGATTATGGGGGAGCAATGTTTGAGTCTTCACACAAACGAAGCGCAATCAAGAAAGGTGGTCCACTTGAAGAGATGAAGATCGATGTCATCTAGCTCAAGTGGAATGCGCAAGGCAAAGGTATGATGTTGATAGGGTTTCTAGTTTACCGGTCTCATGTTGTTAGTCGGGAGACCGGGTTATTGGATAGACACCGTACTATCAAGAGGGGCTCTCGATTGAGCTTTAGCGTATCAGTTGGAGAGAGCTCAAACCTTTGCATACTTGCCTTCATCATCTTTCTTGGTTCTTATTTGGATTTTCTCTCTGTGGGGTTTTGGAGCTTGTTGTGACCTTCATAACAAGCTCAAGTTCACCGAAAACGGATTTCGTATGAAAAACTTATTGCGTTTTCGGTTTTGGAGTTTCTCCCGGTTCATCTTCTCTAGAGAGGTTTCACCTTTCTATATTTGGTTTTATACTCCCTTGTTGGACTATGATGTTTTCCTTCATCATCTTGTCGTGCTCGTTGTGGTGATTCCAACGAGCCCAAGAACATCGAAAACAGAGTTCGTATGCATAAGTTATTGCGTTTCTCGTCCTGGCGTTCCAGGAATTCCGGAATTCCGAACCAATTCCGGACCAATTCCGAACGGGTCGGAATTTTCCGGACCAATTCCGAACTGGATCCGAACTGGCTTTTTCAGTACTGTACTCAGTCCGGATTCTAGTTGGTTTTTGTCCGGATTATTCCGAATCAACCGGAATTCCGAACCAAATCCGAACCAATTTCGGATTGCACGAATCTGGCCCAAACGATCGGATTTTGGGGACCTATAAAATGGGGCTTTCTTCCCCAACGGTTCCCCAACTCTTGAGCACGGTTTTGACCTCCATTGTTGACCCTTTGAAGCTTTGCTATATCTCTATTCCTCCATGATTCTTGCTTCCAATTAGAGGGAAAAGAGAGAGGAGATATAGATCTATTATTCCACCAATCAATCCTCCTCTAAGTGAGGGGACGCTTTTTGATCTAGATCTTGGAGGGATTTTGTGTTCCTCTTTGTTCTTCCTCTCTTCTCCCCCCAATAGCATTAGTTGCTTTGGTGGGATTTGAGAGTGAAGTCTTTTGAGCACTTCTTGTGTTCTTGCCCATTGCATCGGTTGCATCGGTTTGAGTTCTCCACGGTGATACGTGGAAATCGAAGTTGAGAAGCTTGTTACTCTTGGGTACTTGGGGTGCCCTAGAGCTTGTCCTCTTGGGTACTTGGGTGCCCTAGACGGTCCTTGTTGATCTCGGAGTTTTGGTGGCTCGCGGGATAGTTGGGAGCCTCCAATTAAGTTGTGGAGTCGCGCCCCAACCTTGTGTTTCTTGTGGCTTTGGGAGCCGCGGAATTCGGTGAGAGCCTCCAATTAAGTTGTGGAGTGTGCCTCATCCTTGTACGGGTTCGGTGACCACCCTCGAGTGTCCCATAGTGGTTCGTGGCACTCTACATTGGTAGAGGCACGAAGGAGATTACGGTGTGCCATTTGACGGCTATTCGGGGATCACTTTGTGACTCCGCACCGCTCCAACGGAGACGTAGCTTCCATTGGGAAGTGAACTTCGGGATAAATCATCGTCTCCAAGTGCCTCGGTATTTCTATACCCGAGCTTCTTACTTATGCAATTTACTTTGTGATAGCCATCGAGCTTGAAGTAATATATCTTGCTATCACATAGTTGTATATCTTGTTTAGCATAAGTTGTTGGTGCACATAGGTAAACCTAGCTTGTTTAGGTTTTGTGCTTGATAAATTAAACGCTAGTTTTATTCCGCATTTATTCAAGCCTAAACCGTAAAGAATTTTAAATCGCCTATTCACCCCCCTCTAGGCGACATCCGTGTCCTTTCAATTGGTATCAGAGCGGGTTCTCTCTTTTTGGCTTCACCGCCTCGAGAGTAAAGATGTCGTCTAGTGAACTAGTGCACAATGCTTCTTTTATATTAGATGGCACAAATTATGATGTTTGGAAAATTCGCATGCTTGATATTCTTCGGGTCATTGACCCATACATAGAGCGAATTCTAGATAGGGGTTATTCTCCTCCAAGGAATCCCAAAAGATTATCTTAATGGATGAGAATAATTCCTATCTAGATGCTCAAGCTTCTAATGTGATTTTCAATGCTTTGAGCGATGTAGTTATTATGTCGGTCTCTCCTTTTCGGAATGCTCATGAGCTTTGGACCAAGCTTCAAGACAAATATGATGTGTCCAAGAATTGTGGAGATGATTCTCCCTCCACTTCCGGCCGTGATGAGTTCTCAACTTCGTCTACTCCACCTACATGTGGCAAGCCACAAAGTAATGCAATGGTGAGTAGTGATAAACATTGCAATGATGATAGTGAGCTTATAATTGATGATCCTTCACCTCTATCTTATTGCAATGATTTATCTTTGGACTTAAACATATCTAGCACCAAAAATGATTCACATGCTTGTGTTGATAGTCCTTGCATATCATGTGCAAATTGCTTGACTAATCCTCGTGATGATATGCTCTCTATGTCTTGTTCCCTTGATAAAAATACTTCTATTTCCCTAGTATTTGTTTGGCTAACAATGTAGAGGAAACCGAACACTCCATGGAACAAGACATGGACTTGAATGGTGCTTCAAGTTTTGCTTCATCATCATCAACCACTTCGCACTTTTGCCTCTATGGCAAGGGATCAACGGTAACTTCTACCTTGACTCCCAATATTTCTCAAAATGATAATGATGATGATAATGAAGAAATGATAATGATGCTTCCCTTATTGAGAAGGGTAAAATGGTTCTTCATGCTATTGCTAAGAATAAAGATGCTCGTGCTAAATTCATAGAAATCTTGACTATTGCTATTGAGAGCAATAAACTTATTGATGAGCATGAAGACACAATTGAGAAAATGCAAACCGCGAATAAAGTATGCGGATGAGATCGCCGATCTCAAGGAAGCTCTTGAAGAAGAACAAACCACTAAAGAGTCTCTTGAGGAGACTTTTACTCTAGAACTCTCTATGGTAAAGGAATCCCATGATAAAGCTATTGAGGTGGTTAATGAATTCAAAATAAAGAATGGTGAGCTTGTGGATGCTCATGCTAGACTCCTTGGGATTTTGCGCACCTCAAAAATGGCTCTAGGGTCATTAAGAGTGAGCTCATCAAACTCACCGAGTCTCATGTACAACTCCAAGCTTCATATTCAAAAGAGCTTACCAAGTTATCTTCTCCTATTGCTACTAATGATAATGCTTGTGCTACTAACTCTATTTCTTGTGAAGCACCAATAGCGAAGGAGAATGTTGAGCTAAGGGCTCAACTTGAGTTGCTATCTAGCAAATATGGGAAATTGGAAGAAAGCCATGAAAAGCTCTCGAGCTCTCATGAGGATCTTTTAGTCTCCATGATAAGCTAAAGTTAGCTCATGAGGCTATTATGTTAAAGGTAACATCTTGTGAGCCCATGTGGACAATGGCACAACTTATACTCAAAATGCTTTATTGCCATGTGCTAGTCCTAGTAATTCATCCACTCATAATATTGCTACATCTTGTGATGAATTACTTCCATGCCTTGTTGCTCTAACAATGAAGCTTCAACTTCTCTAGTGTTTTTGTTGATACTAACCATGTAGAGGAATTAAAAGAGCTCAAGGCCCAAGTCACTTCTTTGAAGAAAGACTTGGAAAAGCGTCATGATGGGAAGCCACACTTGACAACATGTTGAGTGTGCAAAGACGCCCCAATGACAAGAGTGGACTTGGATTCAACTCCAATAAAGAACAAGTCCAAGTATAACAAGAAAAGAAGGGCCATGAACAAGTCAAGAATCGGCCAAGATCACTTGTTTCAAGTGCAAAGTTGAAGGGCACCATGTTAGATCTTGCCCTTTGAAGAAGAAGTCTCTTAGTGAGAAGCAACAAGGGAAGATGCCTCAAGTTCAAACTAAAGTTCCCCAAGTTGAAGAACGGCCACTTCCCAAGAAGAATCAAGCTATTCCTTCTCAAGTTGAGATTTCAACAAAGAAGAAAGGAGGAAGCAAATGTTGCTACTTATGCCGTGAGAAGGGTCACTTTGCTTCTTCATGCACTAGTGGTACCTTATCCAACCCTATCATAATTGATAATGCTTACTCTCTTATGAAGGATAAGGTTGGCAATGTGTTTGCCAAATATGTTGGTACTCAAAGTGGTGTCAAGAAAAGAACCATTTGGGTTGCCAAGCCTATTGTGACTAACCTCTTAGGACCCAACTTGGTTGGGGACCAACAAGCTAAAACTTGATCAATAGGTGTGTGGAGGACATTGGAGACTTGGCTACATCATGAAGAATTAAGGGATCTTCATCAATTATATTCTCTCAAGCCAAGTCATTTGGATTATATTGTTCTATCTCATATCCAATGTTCCTCCTTGCGGTAACTTGTGTTTAAATCATACATACATTGAAAGTTGCTTGCACCCTTGCATGTGTTTGGTTTTGTACCTTGCTAGTGTTTGTATGTGTTGTGCTCTCTACTTACTTATCTTGAGAATCAAGTATGTGTATGTTGGTTTGCACACCATGTACGTGTGAGTTTGTGTTGAGCCTTTATATCAACTTGCTTATATCTTAATTGGCTCTTTTGAGAGATTAATGGACTATCCCATTTTGGGGAGTGATATGCTTGTCACTTCACAATCCTAAAAATGCACATACATGAGGAATACCACTTATAATTGATATATCAATTTATCTAGTCTCTATGTGGTATGTCATGCTCATGAGAAATTCAAATTTATAATGTCATTAATTATCTCTAGTTGTTTTTTGCCTCTTGTGGAGAATAAATGGATTATCACATTATGGGGAGTAATAAGCTATGTGCATATTACAAACCTATACAATGTGAACATGTGAGGTATTGCCACCTAGAATTGATATTGTTAATTATCTTATTCCTATGTGGCATGTTTCTCAAACAAGTTCCCATTTGCTTAAATGTTTTTACTTACTCACACTTTGGATCTTGTTTGTGATGAATGTTCTTGGTACGGTTTTCCTCTAATATATTCACATATATCTCTTTGGGAAATTGTTTGCTTCAAGCACTCTTTGTAGTTGCTTTGCATGATCGCGTGAATATTTGAAGCTATCAAGAACATTTATCTACATAAGCATGTTGTTAAATTTTCCTTGCCATATGCTTATTGGTTGTGAAGATGATCTTGATGAATATCAATCCAATACACCACCGAGAAATTTCTACATATACTCCTTTTCCATGACAAGTGATACTTAATTGTGGTGAAATTTGTAGATCATCTTCATATTGGCTCTTGATTTATTGCCTTATTTCTTGCCAAAATTAATGTGTTTTAACTCCCGTTGTATTCCTTGCCTCTTGTGGATCATTTTACTTTACTCAAACTTTCCTAGTGTTTTATTTGGTGTAGGAGAGGCATTGATCCCATCATTGTGCACCTTGCATTCAAAGGCTACTTATAGATAATGCACTATTCTTGGGTGAGCTATCCTATATTGAGTACAACTTATATTTTCATTAGTATTGGATCTTATTGCTCTTTCTTGATATATGACTAGTGTTTGAATAGATATTTGAGAGCGATGATTCCATGTGTGTGCATTGTGTATTCAAAACAAGATCATAAATAATGCACTTTTGTTGGGAGAGCTATCATGTATCCTTTTAAACACTATTTATATTCTATTGTATTTGATCCTTTCCATTGGTCTTTGATCCCGATGACATGTCTCATGGAAGACAAACCTTTTCGGCTTGGTACTTTGTGCCATCATGAAAAGTCTAGAGGGTGTGGTTTATTTGTTGGAACCCTGCTCTTTCTTTTTGAGAGTTGTCCCAATTGGCATCTCTCTTTGGGAGTGGGATATATCATTCGTTGACATATCTCTTTTTGATATCTCTTTTGGAAATTTGATATCTATTCCTTTTATTAATTAATTAATTGGTATCTTATTTCCTTTTTGCTATTTTGTCCAATTGGTATCTCATCAATCATATGTTGGTTTGTCTTAGTTTCAATTGGCTTATCTAAATCAATTTTTGATTTGGATCTTTGATATAGTTTGGACATTCTTTGATTTCTTGATATTTGTCCAAATTGTATCTCCGTTTGGTTATTAAACTTAATAGGCATGCATATCTACTACATGTTTATTTTATGGCATGATTTCCTTCTTTGTACCAATATATAGGTGAAACTCCATGGAATCCTAAATCGGCTAAGTGTGCATGAAATTCAATTTCATATCTATATGCACATATTTATGTGGAGTTCCTTCTATGTATTGTAGTTTGACTAACTACTTTGGACCCAATTAGTTTGGGAACAATTTTACTTGAATATGTTTTAGGTACATGGAGATGCATTGGATGCTTGTCTCATTTACAATGAAAGTGCCTTCACCACATGCTTATTGGAGCCAAGCTAGGATGGTTGATAAACTTTTGTCTACTACATCAACCCCATGCCATCTCGGTAACAAGTATCCACCCTCATGCATACTCTTATGATACTTGTTGCTTTCCTCAACGCATCCCAACAATCTCCTTTTTTCCCTTAGTGATATTTGTGATGCTTGTGTTGAGGTTGAATTTGAAGTTCATTATAATACAGTATGAGAATATTGAGCTATGGGCTATGATCCTAAACAAACATCATATGTGTATATTTTATGACTTCCCTTTGGATATCGTGTTTCTTTTCCTTAGTAACTAATTTTATGTGTACATGTTTCTTCGTGGATATATATCTCATGATTGTTGTACACTTAGAAACTTATATACATGAGAGAAATTACATCTTTTCTCGATATCCTAATTCTTCGGTGTCACCTCTTTTACTCCTTTTTTTGATTCTTTGGCGTGACTCCGAAAAGAATTTGATTTATGAGTGCATATCCTATTTTATCACATCTTGGTGCTCTCATGTTGGTGAATATTTTGCATGTCTTTACAAGCCAATAATCTTCACCATGGGATATGTCACAAGTTTTTTTTTCATTTGCATCTTATTGAGCTTGTGAATTCATTTGTTTTTGTGTTTTAGAGGATACCGGGGGAGTGAGGATTCCATGTTTGTACACATTGTATTCAAATACAATAATTCTAAATTGTGTACAAATATTGGGGAGCTCCTCTATTTTCTTTAAAACACTCTTTTGCTCGAATCATAATATCTTGTGTTTATTTGGTTAGTTGGATCTTTTTGATTGCTTACTTTTTATTTGGAGAATTGTAAAAAGTTTTCCATATCATTTTTTCGCAATCTTTGAATCCTCAATATAGTTTGTGCTCTCTCCAACTATTCGTCATTGGATATGTGTATTTGATTTCACTCATATTTTGAGAAATGCGCACATTATGGGGGAGCTCATACTATATTGACCTTCTAAGATTTTTCGCCCATTTTGGAAATGGATGCCAATGGGGGAGAAGTTTTATAGGGTTTTAGGGAATTTGGTTTTATGCTTTTGTTTTGGTCATAATCATTTACCTTTCATGCTCATGCATCCATGCTTGTTGATTTGCATGGTTGCTTAATTCAATATATAAACCCTTGTAAAAGAGATTGTCATCAATTACCAAAATGGGGGAGATTGAAAGGGCATGGCGCCCCCATGTGTGGTTTTGGTAATTAATGACAATCCCTATGGACTAATGGTTGCATTGAGTTATACTTGTAGTGTTTGTCCATAGACCATGCTTGAACTCCATATGTTGGATTCAAGGTTGATGCCATGAATATATTGATATAATGAAGTATTTGGCATCAAGATCAAGAAGAAGAGTATGTGTTGACCAAGTTGGTATTCAAGGAGTTATCCGATGATTGGTCATATGTGAGTTGAGCATATCGCAAGTATGTCTTGAAGAAAAGGATTATGTGATCATTCATGGTTTTCTTCAAGACATCATCTATTGAAAAGAGAAGAAACGATACAAGGTTGATCAATCTCTTGACTGTCCCCCTATCTGAAACAAATACGGTGATAACGGGTCCCCCTATCTTAAACCCCTCCCGGGATAAAGGGATCAATCTCTTGACTGTTAAATCTGATCTTATAAGAGACAGAACGAGCACACACCATCAGTAACTCCACCACAGCCGGGTTAAATCCCAGCCGAATCAGCATACTCTCCAAAAATTCCACTCCACACGATCATAGGCTTTATGCATGTCCAACTTTACCGCACAATAGCCCCACTTCCCCTTCTTTTTATTCTTGATAGTGTGATTTTCATAAGCCAGAAGAATATTATCTGTGATCAATCTGCCTGGGACAAACGCACTTTGAACTGGAGAGATAATTTCATTCAGAACATGCTTTAGCCGAATAGCAATCATCTTAGAAATCACCTTGTAGAGCACATTATAGAGGCTAATCGGTCGGAATTGAGTGATGGATTCTGGTTCATCAACCTTCGGGATTAGAACAATAATAGTATCATTCCACCCCTCTGGAATTACTTTGTTATTTATTGCCTAGAGAACTTCAGCAGTCAGCTCTCCACCGAGAATATTCCAACACTTCTTGAAGAATATAGCATGCAGGCCATCCGATCCCGGTGCTTTCATATCACCTATGGAGAAGAGAGCCTTTTGTACTTCATCTGCTGTATACGGCTTCATCAATTCGGCATTCATATTATCTGAAACTTTAGGGACAACTTTTTCTAGGATATGGGCGTCAGGTTCATCTACCTCAGTAGAAAATAAGCCAGCAAAATATTGTGAAATAATTGGATTTAAAACTGCATTACCTTCACGCCATGCACCCGAGTCGTCCTTCAACTTCTTTATCATGTTTTTCTTCCGTCGAGCACTAGCGAAATTATGGAAGTAGGCCATATTCTTGTCGCCGTGCTGTAACCAGTTGAGTCTGTGAATGGGCATGGCGCCCCCATGTGTGGTTTTGGTAATTAATGAAAATCCCTATGGACTAATGGTTGCATTGAGTTGTACTTGTAGTGTTTGTCCATAGACCATGCTTGAACTCCATATGTTGGATTCAAGGTTGATGCCATGAATATATTGATATAATGAAGTATTTGGCATCAAGATCAAGAAGAAGAGTATGTGTTGACCAAGTTGGTATTCAAGGAGTTATCCGATGATTGGTCATATGTGAGTTGAGCATATCGCAAGTATGTTTTGAATAAAAGGATTATGTGATCATTCATGGTTTTCTTCAAGACATCATCTATTGAAAAGAGAAGAAAATATACAAGGTTGATCAAGATATTGATCAACACAAAGCTACAAGATGTACCAAGTGGGATCATGTATCTCTTGGTATGGTAAGCAATTGTCCATATAGCTTTGTGAACTAACCCATGATATGTGTGTAGCATTTCTGTGTGTGGTTAGGTATCTTTCTATGGGCTTGCATCAAATGAAGATTTCATATAGCCCATGAACGATGACGTCAAGTGGTGATCGTCATCAATGCTGAGAAGCGCAAGTTCAAGAGGAGCACCTTGAAGAAATCCTAGGCTTTAGGCTTGTCACCCATTTAGAGATAATGTTCATGTGAAGATGTGCCTAAGAGAGGCTCTCCCATAGTGGATTATGGGGGAGCAATGTTTGAGTCTTCACACAAACAAAGCGCAATCAAGAAAGGTGGTCCACTTGAAGAGATGAAGATCGATGTCATCTAGCTCAAGTGGAATGCGCAAGGCAAAAGTATGATGTTGATAGGGTTTCTAGTTTATCGGCCTCATGTTGTTAGTCGGGAGACCGGGTTATTGGATAGACACCGTACTATCAATAGGGGCTCTCGATTGAGCTTTAGCGTATCAGTTGGAGAGAGCTCAAACCTTTGCATACTTGCCTTCATCATCTTTCTTGGTTCTTATTTGGATTTTCTCTCTGTAGGGTTTTGGAGCTTGTTGTGACCTTCATAACAAGCTCAAGTTCACCGAAAACGGATTTCGTATGAAAAACTTATTGCGTTTTCAGTTTTGGAGTTTCTCCCGGTTCATCTTCTATAGAGAGGTTTCACCTTTCTACATTTGGTTTTATACTCCCTTGTTGGACTATGATGTTTTCCTTCATCATCTTGTCGTGCTCGTTGTGGTGATTCCAACGAGCCCAAGAACATCGAAAACAGAGTTCGTATGCATAAGTTATAGCATTTCTCGTCCGGTCGTTCCAGGAATTCCGGAATTCCGAACCAATTCCGGACCAATTCCGAACGGGTCGGAATTTTCCGGACCAATTCCGAACTAGATCCGAACTGGCTTTTTCAGTACTGTACTTAGTCCGGATTCTAGTTGGTTTTCGTCCGGATTATCCCGAATCAACTGGAATTCCGAACCAAATCCGAACCAATTCCGGATTGCACGAATCTGGCCCAAACGGTCGGATTTTGGGGACCTATAAAATGGGGCTTTCTTCCCCAACGGTTCCCCAACTCTTGAGCATGGTTTTGACCTCCATTGTTGACCCTTTGAAGCTTTGCTATATCTCTATTCGTCCAAGATTCTTACTTCCAATTAGACGGAAAAGAGAGAGGAGATCTAGATCTATTATTCCACCAATCAATCTCTCCTCTAAGTGAGGGGAAGCTTTTTGATCTAGATCTTGGAGGGATTTTGTGTTCCTCTTTGTTCTTCCTCTCTTCTCCCCCCAATAGCATTAGTTGCTTTGGTGGGATTTGAGAGTGAAGGATTTTGAGCACTTCTTGTGTTCTTGCCCATTGCATCGGTTGCATCGGTTTGAGTTCTCCTCGGTGATACGTGGAAATCGAAGTTGAGAAGCTTGTTACTCTTGGGTACTTGGGGTGCCTAGAGCTTATCCTCTTGGGTACTTGGGTGCCCAATACGGTCCTTGTTGATCTTGGAGTTTTGGTGGCTCGCGGGATAGTTTGGAGCCTCCAATTAAGTTGTGGAGTCGCGCCCCAACCTTGTGTTTCTTATGGCTTTGGGAGCCGCGAAAATTCGGTGAGAGCCTCCAATTAAGTTGTGGAGTGTGCCTCATCCTTGTACGGGTTCGGTGACCACCCTCGAGTGTCCCATAGTGGTTCGTGGCACTCTACATTGGTAGAGGCACGAAGGAGATTACGGTGTGCCATTTGACGGCTATTCGGGGATCACTTTGTGACTCCGCACCGCTCCAACGGAGATGTAGCTTCCATTGGGAAGTGAACTTCGGGATAAATCATCGTCTCCAAGTGCCTCGGTATTTCTATACCCGAGCTTCTTACTTATGCAATTTACTTTGTGATAGCCATCGAGTTTGAAGTAATATATCTTGCTATCACATAGTTGTATATCTTGTTTAGCATAAGTTGTTGGTGCACATAGGTAAACCTAGCTTGTTTAGGTTTTGTTCTTGATAAATTAAACGCTAGTTTTATTCCGCATTTATTCAAGACTAAACCGTAAAGAATTTTAAATCGCCTATTCACCCCCTCTAGGCGACATCCGTGTCCTTTCAGTCTGCTTCTTTGAGCCCGTCGGATCTCCTCCTGTTCAAGAAGGAACTCTATTTCTTGGGCTAATTCCTTTTGCTTAGCCACATTCGTATCTGTCAGAGGACCAGATGCCGCCTTCTCGAAATCTCTTTTGGCATGTCGTAATTTTCTACTAGTACTTTGTAGGACAGTACGGTCCCATTTATGGAGATGATCATGCACAACTACTAACTTTCCCGCCAAGCCACCTCCATTCGCGTGCACCTGAGATTGCTCCCATGCACTCTCGACTACATGTTGGAACTGTGATTCCTTCAGCCACTTTGCCTCAAACCGAAGAACAGCAGGTCCCGAGACCTCTTGTTGAGCTTCTGGCACTAGACACATCAAGATAGGACGATGATCGGAATAATCGTAGTCCAAGTTTTGCAACACCGCTTCCCCGAACATGTTATCCCATGCCTCAGTTGCAAGGGCACGGTCTAGTCTTTCTCTTATACTTCCTCGATGCCACGTAAACTTCTCCCCCACATAACCACAATCAATCAACTCACAATCAATGAGAGCATCTCTGAAACTTTGCATAAAGTGATCCGATCGTGGATTACCACCCTCCTTCTCAAACTGATACATGATTTCATTTATATCTCCCATTACCAACCACGGCAAATGAACTGCATCATGAAGATCACGCAAACATTGCCAGGTTTGGTGCTTGTCCTGCCATCTCGGTTCCCATACAGACCAGTAAATCGCCAGATGCTGTCCTGGCTATCACCCACAAAAACATCAATAAAATTATGTGTCTTATAGCGTAACGAAACTGTCACCTCTCGTCTCCACAGAAGTAGAAGGCCACCCCTCCTACCATCACTTCGAACAACCTCTTTGAAATCAAATCCTAGCTGCTGTCGCAAACATTCCGCCGACCACTCCTCCAAGTGAGTCTCCGACAGAAACACAATATCCGGGCAACACCGCTTAATTAATTTTAGCAGTGCCCGGACTGCCGTGGCCTTTTGGAGGCCACGACAATTATATCCTAATATCTTCATTGCATCCGGTCAACCCCCTCATCGAAGGTTGCCGATATCATAGAATTGTTTTCACCATCTGTCACCTTCGTTCTCTTGGGTTGCTGGATTTTCTCCGGAGTAGAATTGACGCTGCTGATACGTCCCAAACGTATCTATAATTTTTGATGTTCCATGCATGTTTTATGTCAATTGGCACATGTTTTATATACACTTTATATCATATTATGACATTTATTGGATTAACCTACTTATAGTTGCCAAAGTACAAAATCTTCTTGTTTTCCTATTTGTTGTGTAGGATTATCAAAAATACAAAAGGAAATCATATTGGAGTTGAATTGGGACTTTCCTGAAATCTGTCTGGAAACGTTTTTCGAAGATGGTCACGTTTGGGCGCGAAGACGACATCAAACGGAAACCTGACAGAAGACAAAGTTGCAGAGAATTTTCCGAGAATCAATCTAGACTTAAAATTCGCCCAATTCCGAGTCCGGACGGCCGAGATATTCCCGATTTACTGCAGCCCTAGATGGGATGACGAGAATCTGAAAGATTGTGACTTTATTGACTCCAACTCTTACCAAATTTGATGGATTCGGCCAAGACACGAATTGGAGCCTTATTGGGGCTGAGAGGGGTTCCTAGGAAGCTTCTAGAGGTGCCCAAGAGCCCTTGGATCAAAGGGGCATCCATCCGATGACCTAGATTACATCTCCACCTCTATATAATGAAGGGAAACCCTATTTTCCAAGCAAGCCACCAAAAGCCACGAATTTTCCTCCTCTTGGCAGCCACCAAGGAGGGAGAGGAGCTCCTCCATTGCTGCACCATCACCAAGGAAGAAGAAGGGGGGCCAAGGGCCGCCGCCCCGAGGGCCGCCGCCGCCGCTCACCGCTGCCGCGCCGTGGCTGCTGCGGGCCGCCGCCTCCACTCCGGGCTGCACCTCTTCATCAATCTCTCCATCAAGTGTGCTCACCATGACCATGTGTGAGTAGTTTTCACCGAGGCTAAGGGCTCTGCCGGTAGCTATGTGGTTCATCTCTCTCTCCCATGGTGTGATCTTTATGTGATCATGAGCTTTGTAATCTAGTTGGATCCATGGATGTTACTCTTCGTTATCTTATGAATTATGCTACTTGAGTGGTTTTATTAATGTAAACTCCGGAGTCACCTTTGTCCCATGGTGCGAAGTTGACAGTGTGCGTACCGTGTGTGACTCTTAGGCTAAAGATTACATGAATACTTATCATGAGTTATTATTTGTGTTGGATGTCTCTATGAAATTGTGGTGTTTGTCTAGTACTATTTTGGGGCGCTCTTAGTGACATTGGGGTTCCCTAGATGTGGAATGCAAATTTAAGTTGTGCTTTTATAGCCCTACGCAGTGGATTGGTGTTCGTTATCCAACAAGGGAATAGCTCAGAGTATCATAGTGAAGAGAAAATATCTATGTATTCAATTATATTATTGTTGAGAGTGTCCACTAGTGAAAGTATGATCCATGTGCCTTATTTCCAAGCATTGAAACACCGTTTGCTCTCACTTTGTCTCATTTTTGCTTGTTGCCATTTTTATTTCAGATTGCAATTACCACTATAATCATCCATATTACTTGCATTTCACTATCTCTTCGCCGAACTAGTGCACCTATACATCTGACAAGTGTATTAGGTGTGTTGGGGACACAAGAGACTTCTTGTATCTTAATTGCAGGGATGCTTGAGAGGGATATCTTTGACCTATACCTCCCTGAGTTCGATAAACCTTGGGTGATTCACTTAAGGGAAACTTGCTGCTGTTCTACAAACCTCTGCACTTGGAGGCCCAACACTGTCTACAAGAAAGAAGCGTGCGTAGACATCAGCTGCTCACAGGTAAAAAACCCCTCTTTCTCTTTCTCCTTCACCACTAAAGCAAAACCATTAGCAGCGTCTTTCAAAGGTTCCTGTCCCGGAGGGCCCCCTTCATTTTCAAAGGCGAGCCTCTTCCTATTAAGGCTATCTTTATCCTTAGATCTTTCATCCTCTGACTCTTCATCCGCTTCATCCGGGTTTAGGTTAAAGCGAGGATCGTTATATGATGTAAGAGGTCCTGATCTTCCTCGCCCTCTTCCCATGGGAGGCATACGTCCACCAGTGCTTTCTCGACCATAGCCACGGCCACGGCCACGCCCTCTCCTGTGATCCACCAGGATGAAGCTTCCCCACTCGAGTTTGTCAACATCATGCTCACCCGTCCCACACTCCTGGTACCAATGCCCCATCATACCACAATGGCCACAGAAAGTAGGAAGTTTCTCATATTGAATTTGATAATAATCTTTTTTATGGTTCTTAGTGATCGACACAAAATGAGATAGCTTCTTGTTAACATCAATACGAACTTTTATACGAACAAACTCACCAGTAAACCCAGCCGGCAGTTTTAGTTGGACTTCCTTCACCTCACCGACAGTTCTACACATGCCCTTGATGATGTGCTCTTTGAGGTAATTATCTGGTAGCTTCAGTACATGAGCCCATTCCTCCAATCTGTCCAGAATCACCCCCTAGGGTTTTCAAATCCATCATACTCCTCTATCAACAGAGCTTGACTTCGGAACAGCCATGGCCCTTTCTTCATAGCCATGTTTCAATCCCCAAGGCAGCCGAATTGCACAGTAAATAGATTATTTTCGATTTTCCTCCACTTCACCTCTTTTGCGGGATTCCATGCAGATCGCATCTCTGCATACAGAGCGCTAGGGCTAAAACCTTTCGGCGTATGAATCTTAGAAATCGCGAGCCACTTTGCAGCCTTGGGTGGCTCCTCCGCCTCCTCTTCCAGATGAACTCATCTTGTTCGTCATCGAGCAAGTTCAGTCGACCCAGGAGATCTTCCATCCGATCAGATCGCGGCTTCGACGAGCCGCTTGTTTCCCCTTGATCGCCCATCGTACGAGCTATCTCTGAGTCTCGGACAGATCCAGGAGGGAGAAGCACTCCGGGGGCGAGACAACGTCGAGGTTTGACGGTAGAAACTCTCGGTGACGTAGCCGCCACCGGAGTACAAAGAAATCTAGGTTGAAAACTCTAGATCGCCCTGAGATCGCCTATCGCGAGAGAAAACCCTTCGGTACCGTCGTAAGCAAGGCACGACTTAATCCAAAACGGCGAGTGCTATTTCAGTGGTCTAGGTAACTTCTGATTTTCCTTATGGAAAACGCTAAGTATCAGCCGGGGGATCACGACTCTCGTGTCCTCCTCCTACGAGTGACGCGTGTCATGTGGACCCGCTCCCGATGCGTCTCCCTCACCATCCCTATCCTCTCGTGGCTTTTGTCTCCAGACAGAAAAATAGGAAAGCATCGAGCAGCACTCCCCACGCTCCCCTTCCACGCCGTGAGCCGCCCGGCTCCGGCGGCCAACTAACCCTCCTCCCCACTCTGGTGGCGGCGGCCACCTCCGCCCCTACCTCTCCCTTCCTCCCTCCCTACCTAGATCTCGAATCAATCCGCCGCCCATCCCCAATCCCTCGCTCTCTCTCTCCTACCTCTGGCAAGGAGGGGGCGGACGGAGCTGCAAGAAGCAGTTGGCTGTTCTGCCAGTGGTGCGCCGCGATGCTACCATAGTGGGCAAGAGGAGCTACCGTAGGTGGGCAGAGATGCTATCATCAGTGCCGGCGGCGCTGCAAAGTGGGGGCGTTGGAGCTTCACGCGGCGGCCATCTGTGCTTCAAATCAAGGGCGGCGGAGCTGCAGACGGCAGTCGCCGGTGCTACAAAGCCACGGCGACGATGCTACCAAGCCATGGTCGGCGTTTTTTGCAGGTGGACGGCCAGCGCTAGGCACCCAGCGTTTTGCTACGAAGAGTTCAAGAGGCGGTGGTACGAGCGGCGGACGGCGCTGCTACCAGCCGCGCGCGGCGGTGCTGCCTGTGCTCAAGGGCGGTGCTGCCATGGAGGGCAGCGGTAAGTCACCGTCGGTGCTACCATGGCTGCGAGTTGTCATTTTTTTCTTGATGTGTGCGAATTTTGGAAGCTTTTGTAGCATATTTTCCCCCGTATTGATGCAAATCCACAGAACAATTGTAGCAAGTTTCTTATTTGATACATGGTTTCTTGATTTGGTGCAAATGTTTGGAATTTTTGTAGAAAAAATTTCCCCTTTTGATGCAAATCCGTTGAACAGTTGTAGCAAATTTCTTGTTGATAAGATGCAATTTATCTTTCAGAGGTGCAAATCCTTTGATTTTTGTAGCAATTTTCTTCTTCGTCTGATGCAAATCAACATAAGGTTTGTAGCAGTTCTAGGTTTTTCAAGCTGTCAATGGGGGCGCCTCCGAGTGGTTCAGCAATGGCCGGAGTTGGGAGGCTACAATTGGGTGCCGACGGTGCTAGCAGCCAATGACAGCGATGCCAAGTTTCGCCATTCGCCGCTGCTCTGCAGGGGAGCGTCAATGCTGCCGCCCTGGATGAACATCTTCTCCGGTGAGGAGGCCTCCGCTACAGCGTGCTCCTCGTCGCCGGCCTCACGGTGGAGCTGCTCCCGACACATCTAGCCCTGTTTCGAGCAGCGGCGCGGCGGAGTTTGTTGTGGCGGGTGGTTGCAGATGGGGATTTTTTTTCGTGTCGTATGTGGTTTGCGGGTTGGTAGCGTGGGGGTGGCCCCCTAGCGGAAGGGTACGGACATGTGTCAAGCGCTCGACTCGGGGGATTTTTGCCCCAAATCCCCCGGGGGACGCTTAGTACTGCCCTTTCCTTATTGGAAGTAGCGGGCGGAGACAAGCTACGTACACACGCGTACTGCAATGTGCAAAAATATCGAGCTCGCCATCTTTTGCCGGCCGTGAAGTAATCGAGCACCACTCCCTATCCCACCACCGCTAGCTAAGATAGATCTACGATTCCTTTTCCTCTCCGATGCGACGCGTTCGTTAATTTCTGCTTTGGAAGCACGCATCTGATGCCCACAAGTATAGGGGATCGCTGAAATCTTCGTTGGGAAGTATTACCCAAATTTATAGTTCGACACGATGGGAACACAAGAATACCAATAAGACTTTGGCAATTGAGGCGTCACTCTCAACCACACCTGTATATCAATAAACTTGCAGCAGTAATAGTGATGGCAGTAAGGTGATTCAAGCAAGCAAAATAAAACATAGTAGTAACAAGGGTTTCCCAGTTTTCACCGGAAAAGTGAAAGTGTAACTCAGGGATTTAAAACGTAGGCACGAGGTGACAGCGGGGCGTTGCATGAATAAGATTGATCATATAATAAGATACGAACAGCAATGGGACTTATCTCTAACTCCGATATATGTAGGTATGTGTTCCATAAATAGTTGTGCGTACTAACCAAGAGAATTTGCACAACATCTATTGTCCTACCTGCCCATTTCACCGGGGCCAACTTGGAACTACAGGTAATTAAGGTCTACCCTTTCGAATAGCCCGGAACAACGCATTAACACTTCATGAACACATAGAATCCTCAAACTAATACATCTCCCCCTTGTTTTCCCTACCTGTCACTTTTAGGGTTCGCAGGTTCAACATAATAGCAGGTAATACACTTTGCAGATAGATACCAAACTCAAATATATGATGGGGCAAAATAAGTTCAGTACTGAAATCATGCCACTCGGGCCCTAGTAGCAAGCATTAAACATAGCATAAGTGCATCAACACAATACAAAAGTATCTTCAAGATAAACCCCTAGGATCTAGAACAACGGGTACCATTACATGATCAATCTCATCCAATCCCCATCCACCTCATGTGCCTACAGGGGACTACTCACACATGGTGATGGTGAGGGAGCTCATGGTTGATGGAGATGGAGGCGGTGAAGATGGCGGTGGAGACGGCCTCCGATCCCTCCTCCGGGGGAGAAATCCTGGATCAATCTGTCTCCGAAATCGAAGATCGTGGTGGCGGCGGCGGTGTGTTTCGCGAAAGCTCCTCCTTTAGGGCGTCCACTTTTTCGTCTATATGAAGGGGTACGCGGAAGACCGAGGGAGAGGCGGTGCCCGACGCCCCAGATAGGTGGGCCCACGCGGTCAAGGAATCTGACCGCGTGGGGCCCACTCTTTTGGGCCTCGTGCGCCTCCTCGAGTCCGTCTTTTGCACGATGTCCTTCTTTTCCATAAAAAATGACGTGGTATTTTTCCCCGATTTAATTTCCTGCAAAAACAACCAGAAAGGAGACTTTGCTAAAAACAGCGTCAGATTCAGCAGTTTTATTCAAATATGGGAAGATTCCGGAGCAAATTATGAAGCAAAGTGCTTGGAAAAGTAGATGCATTTTAGGTGCATCAACTCCCCCAAGCTTAGCTCGTTGTTTGTCCTCGAACAACTCAAACGTAGTGCAGAAGCGATGAAAAGACTTTGACAAGAACTTTGCATTGCATATACAACACCGTTTAATACCAACAAGTATTCAAAACATAATTTCCATAACAAACTGCTGGCAAAGATGCATCTAACCGGTGTTAAAGCATTTATATTTGTTACAAGGAAATAACATGAAGTGTCAGCACTTGGATGAGTTTGCCCAACTGTAGAAGAAAACAAAGGTTCTTGCATCGCTATTGATTGAATCATGTCAAGATTTTTGAGATCTCTTGATTCTTTACTTTGTTGACTAGTGAACTCATTGTGCTTACATCCTTGCTCTCAATTTTATCAAATCATTTAACATTCCCTATTATGACTCATATGCTTGACCAACTAGAGGTTGAAAGCCTCATGCCCCGTGAATACGAGTACCTACACCACGTGTTACTCACCTCGGGTCACAGAGTAAATTCAAGTTTTAGGTCATTGTAAGTATTTTAATAGCGTCATTGAGAGTTGCTACAGGGGTACCTCTTGCCTCATGACATGGAAGCCAGCCCATGTCAAAATAACAAGACAAACAGACAATGAACAATCTCAGCACTCTTTTATTTACTATGGGTATAGCTTTTTATTATGAGGTGCATCATAGAATGAACATTATGGTTATGCTGTAAATTTCCACCATGAATGATGCATGGCTTAGATTGGCGGCCCAAAGCATCTCTCTAGCCATTTATACAAACTCCTTAAACTTACTAAGTTTCCACATTTATTTCACCCGTGATAGGCATCCATAGACAAAAGTACATGATATCAACTAAATATAATTAAGAACACGTTGAAAGCTTTGCATGTGTCAGCACATATGGGCTAACTCTCAACCCTAAGATTGTCAAGCATATGACTTCATGTTTATCATTTGAAAAGATCTTTTACTTTGGTTGGCAAGTTTAGCAAGCACAATGGGATGCGTAGACCTTTGTTTAGAACCACAGTTACTCAATCCACATCCAAGTGTTGACACTAAATAATATCTCTCTTGCATCATAATATAACATACTAAACCACGGAGGAGATAAACATTTGCTAGCACTTCCCTAGATGTTAGAGAAATTATGACATGCGCACTTGCTATTATTAAAAAGTCCACATAAGCACGGCAAAGGTGTCATACCTTTCATCCACTTCATGCACATCAGCTCATCATTGTTGTTCTCCTCTCCCAACTTGAACTGCGCAGTAAAAACTCAAATCTGCCATAAAATGCTACTGCATACAGTACTGTTTTTACCCTACCTAAACACATCAGAATAATTTCATAATTTACGGGTGTGTAGGTCATATAAAGTTGCAGCAGTGGTTAAAATTTTAGCTCATTCGGAGTTACAGAAAAAATATGAAAAATCAAACAGTGAACAGAATCAGAAATTCCTGCACCTCCGTTTTTGCATTAGATTCAAGAAAACGAAAATATTTTTGTTCTTTTTATATTTCGAATACATAAAGTAAATGACCAGAAACAAATAAGCAAAAAGAAACAAATAAAATCTTTTTGTGTTTTTGTGATTTTAGCAACAAGAAACTAAAACATAACAGGATGAAAGTGATATAAGACAACGAATGGGAAGGGAGAGAAGTACTCCCCCAAGCTTGTGATCAAGCTAGTATCCTGGGTGGTAACCATATCCACCACTTCCACTTCCGGGAGTGAAACCATATTGATAGCTTTGCATTTCTGGATATTGGGGCTCCTCTTGAGGTTGCACTTCCTCCACGGTCCACTTCCCGAGAGTCCTGTCAAAAAGGTCAACACGAGGGAGCCTAACGGGCACATTTTGCCCATTAGAGCCCTTATAGCTGTATATATAATGTTCCCCATGTCTCTCCCCCATTTCCATGCGAGAAAGTAAAGTAAAATCAAGTAATTTAGACTCTTCCACACGCGTGCCCATGTTATCGCTGAATCCTCTCTCGTTCTTAATGTGCTCATATACTAAGGTAGCAATGGCACCAGCATAAATAGGAGTTTCATCGGTATTATTTCTACTCACAGCAAAGTGCAAAGTCCTAGCAAGAATTACTCCCAAATTATACTCACATGGTGTGTTCTCTTTTGCACATTTAAGTAAATAAATCATGGGTCCAGTGCAAGCAGAAGAGTTATCTCTGGCAAGAAATCCTCTCGCAAGGAACAAGGCAAAATATCTTAACCCTGGGTGTTGTATGTGTGTGAATTTACCCCTATTAAGTCTTTCAGGAGCGTTCACAGAAATACTACGCCAAAAGGCTACAAGATCTTTATTAGTATCAGCTTTAGTCTCTTCCCAACTACCGTGTTTTCTACTCGAATAGCCTTGCAAAACTCCTCTAATGACATAACAAAACGCTTTCCTCTCATAGAAAATTTTATGACAAAGGTAGGAGGTGGTGGCTTACTCTTCTTACTGTGTTTGTAGCTCTCAGGGCCCTCGAACCGAAATGTGGAGAGGAATTCCCGCGAGAGCTCTTCATATGTATTCCGTGGATTGTTGGAGAACTCGAGTAAGCCGGTCGCAGTGACAAAGGCATTGAAGTCCTCTGTTATCCCCCAATGGTCAAGAACAAGGGGTCTTGCCATTTGGTTGCATGAATCCGAAGCTTCTCTCCTGCATAAACTGCACTATCCTCCCATAGATGATTGTCATCATAATTCTCGGAGACTCTCAATACTCTTCTTCTTGGTCTTGAAGTCATTCCAAGCAATTCCTTACCCTTGTTCAACATGATACCTTGCTGTACAAAAATAATACCCAACAAAAATTAAGATGTAACAATCTAAAACAACATTGAGCCATCCATAGCTAGTCTCCACATCAATATCATGCATCCATATTAACTAGAAAACTCAAATCCATGGGTTTCTCAAGCATATTAGGTGACACCTTGTACAGCAAAATACTTCATACACAAAGCATAATAACAAAAAGTAATTGGATGGGTGGAGGAGTTACATACCAAGGAGCAATTCCACCAAGCAGATTTGAAAAATCTGCCCTAAACTTGGAGATCCAAGGATAGCAGGAAGAACGTGCACGGGAAAATTTTGGGAAAATACCTGGAGCTGGTTTTCTGTCGAGAGGAAGGAGATGGGCATCGACCTCTCACCTAACACCCCCAGGTGGCCAAGTTAGTGGGTCCCACGCGGCCAAGGAATCTGGCCGCGTGGGACACTCTCTTTTGGCCCCTGGTGGCCTTCTGGTGCCCCACTTCTGGCTGTTGGTTCCCCTGGTAAAATAACTTACCTACAAATTTTTCTAGAATTTTTCGAGACAATTTTCTACAGAGAATTTTTCAAACTTAATATTCTGGAATTTTCTGAATTCTGAAATAATCATGATTATGCATATACTCTAAAATTCTAGGATAAGTAATTTAAAATGCAACACAAATTTTTATGGGAATCAAATTTTCATCATTTCCACATTAATAATGAGGTTGATCAAGTCTCATTGATAATATGCAAAGGATAACATAAATGATTCTTATTTTATATATAAAGAAGAAGTTCAGGATACCTCATATTTGATTGGAATAGTTCCAATCATCAAGGTAGCATACTTTGGTGCAGGAGGTGGTAGTGCAATTTCAAAGCTTCCAATCATAATAGTATTTCTTTGAATAGAATTCACACTCTTGTTTATCATTGTAACAGGATTCTTCTTGGGAAAATAGATAGTATGCTCATTTCCTTTGACATTAAATGTCACTTTGCTCTCAGTGCAATTTATCACAGCTCCTGCAGTGTTTAAAAAGGGTCTTCCAAGAATAATAGATAGATTATCATCCTCAGGCATTTCTAATATAACAAAGTCTGTAGGAATTAACACATTAGCTATAGAGATAGGAACATCCTCACATATACCTATAGGCACAGCAGTTGATTTATCAGCCATTTGCAATGAAACTTCAGTTGGAACCAATTTATTAGGTTAAGTTTCTTATATAAAGAAAAAGGCATAACACTAACACCAGCTCCTAAATCACATAATGCATATTTCACATAAGTATCTTTAATATGACAAGGAATAGTTGGAATACCAGGATCTCCACGTTTTTCAGGCAATTTCCCTTCGAATGAATATTCAGCAAGCATAGCAGTGATTGCATCATTAGGTATCTTTCTTTTATTAGTGACAATATCTTTCATATATTTCGAATATGGAGGAATTTTAATAGCATCAACAAGAGGGATTTGCAAATATAAAGTTTTAATCAACTCAAGAAATTTCTCAAACCTAGCATCATCCAAAGATTTCATTACCTCTTGGGGATATGGTATGGGCCTTTGTACCCATGGATCCCTCTCTTTACCTTTTTGTTGATTTGGATGCTTCTTCTTTTTATTCTTATCAATAGATGGTTGAGGGTCTTTTTCAGGAGGTTCAGGTTCTTCAATATTTTCAGCTTCATGTTGTTCTTCAGGTGTAGATGATTCCTCTTCTTCATTATTATCATCTTCAGTCTCAGCATCAGAAATAGAAATATCCTTATCTTGTTCTTGAGAATCATCAATATCTTTGTTTTCATTGGGAGATTTTCCTGCAGAAGATTTCTTCTTGAGAGCCTCTTGCTCTTTTCTCTTAGGATGGTCTTCAGGATAATCAGGATCCTGAGTACTTGCACCACCTCTAGTATTAACTCCACAAACCTGTTTCTTCTCAATAAGATTTTCATACAATTTATTTTGAAGAGAAACCATCTGTTCAACTTGATTATTCATCATCTCACAATGTTTAATAATTCTTCTAACTTCTTCTACACTAGCATTTAAACTTTCGCGAAGAAATTTAATCTTATGAGAGTTTTCCATAATACTCATTCTAATACTATGCTCCTCAGGATTATGATTATAAGCAAAATCATTAACATATGATACATCAATAGGAGGTGTTACCTTTTCATTACCTTCCATAGAGCTAATAGCATTGACTTGGATTGGAAAACATGGTTTATCAATAGGAAGTTTAACACCCATTTCAGATAGTTCCTTGAGATGAGAGGTTTTAATTCCCTTCTCTTCAATATCCTTGGCAGCTACTTTCATTTGTTCATCATTTAATTTAAGAATACCTCCTTTCTTCTCTGGGAATACCTCTTTTTCATTTATCACTTCAATATTCCAATCTTCATAATTCCTAGAGATAGTCTCCAATAATTCGGTTGCTTCATCAATGGTCCTTTCCCTGAAAACATTCCCTGCAATACTATCAAGATAGTCTCTAGTATTTTCAGTTAGTCCATTGTAAAATATATCAAGTATTTCATTACTCTTGAAGCCATGTGTAGGACATTTCCTAACCAACTTACGGTACCTCCCCCAAGCTTGGGGTAGATCCTCCTTCTCTTTCTGCGAAAATTTGCTAATCTCAATAGTTAAACCATGAATCTTATCAGCAGGGAAATATTTATTATAGAATAATTGCAAGCATTCTTCTTTGCTAGTAATAGATCCAGGTTCTAAACTATTATACCAAGTTTTAGCATCTCCTCCCAAGGTAAAAGGAAACAACTTTAAGAAATAATAGCGTTGGTGAATCTCATCTTTACCAAATAAAACAGATAAATCATGCAAAACAGCAATATGTTCAAAAGGAAATTCATTGTCTCTCCCATTAAACTTAAACTTCTCAGCCTTTTTAATTATTTCGGGATCAACACTAAACTCATAATCTTTATCTTTAATTTTAATAGCTGGAGCATTCATTTTCTTAGTAACAGGAAAATAATCAGCAAGAGAAGAATTTTTATTGCTATCAAGTTTATCCAATTTATCAAGATTCGAATCCATAAAAGCCATAGCAATTGCATCTTCTTCCTCATAAGAAGAAGTTTCATATTCATCATCACAAGACTCACTATCTTCCAAATCAGACTCCACATTTTCAATAATAGATGATTCAGGCAATTCAGGTGTTTCAGTTGTCTCAGATGTTTCAGGTGTCACTTCTTTGTCTATGCTACCACATATTAAATCATTTTCAGTACTAGTAGACATCTTAGACAATGGTGAACTAGATAAAACTTTTCCTTTCTTTTTAGTAATAACAGCAGAAGCAACATCAGGTGAAAAGTTTTGCCTACTTAAATCAGTACCTCTACGAGTAGTTGAAGGCCTCTTCCTTCGGAGTGTTCTTTTCCTTTCCCATAGTTGGGAGCAAGCAAGTGCAGCAAATAAATGATAACAAGTGGTCTTACCAATAAAGCTAGGTTCCCCGGCAACGGCGCCAGAAAATGTCTTGATGCCCACAAGTATAGGGGATCGCTGAAATCTTCGTTGGGAAGTATTACCCAAATTTATAGTTCGACTCGATGGGAACACAAGAATACCAATAAGACTTTGGCAATTGAGGCGTCACTCTCAACCACACCTGTATATCAATAAACTTGCAGCAGTAATAGTGATGGCAGTAAGGTGATTCAAGCAAGCAAAATAAAACAGTAGTAGTAACAAGGGTTTCCCAGTTTTCACCGGAAAAGTGAAAGTGTAACTCAGGGATTTAAAACGTAGGCACGAGGTGACAGCGGGGGTTGCATGAATAAGATTGATCATATAATAAGATACGAACAGCAATGGGACTTATCTCTAACTCCGATATATGTAGGTATGTGTTCCATAAATAGTTGTGCGTACTAACCAAGAGAATTTGCACAACATCTATTGTCCTACCTGCCCATTTCACCGGGGCCAACTTGGAACTACAGGTAATTAAGGTCTACCCTTTCGAATAGCCCGGAACAACGCATTAACACTTCATGAACACATAGAATCCTCAAACTAATACATCTCCCCCTTGTTTTCCCTACCTGTCACTTTTAGGGTTCGCAGGTTCAACATAATAGCAGGTAATACACTTTGCAGATAGATACCAAACTCAAATATATGATGGGGCAAAATAAGTTCAGTACTGAAATCATGCCACTCGGGCCCTAGTAGCAAGCATTAAACATAGCATAAGTGCATCAACACAATACAAAAGTATCTTCAAGATAAACCCCTAGGATCTAGAACAACGGGTACCATTACATGATCAATCTCATCCAATCCCCATCCACCTCATGTGCCTACAGGGGACTACTCACACATGGTGATGGTGAGGGAGCTCATGGTTGATGGAGATGGAAGGCGGTGAAGATGGCGGTGGAGACGGCCTCCGATCCCTCCTCCGGGGGAGAAATCCTGGATCAATCTGTCTCCGAAATCGAAGATCGTGGTGGCGGCGGCGGTGTGTTTCGCGAAAGCTCTCCTCCTTTAGGGCGTCCACTTTTTCGTCTATATGAAGGGGTACGCGGAAGACCGAGGGAGAGGCGGTGCCCGACGCCCCAGATAGGTGGGCCCACGCGGTCAAGGAATCTGACCGCGTGGGGCCCACTCTTTTGGGCCTCGTGCGCCTCCTCGAGTCCGTCTTTTGCACGATGTCCTTCTTTTCCATAAAAAATGACGTGGTATTTTTCCCGATTTAATTTCCTGCAAAAACAACCAGAAAGGAGACTTTGCTAAAAACAGCGTCAGATTCAGCAGTTTTATTCAAATATGGGAAGATTCCGGAGCAAATTATGAAGCAAAGTGCTTGGAAAAGTAGATGAATTTTAGGTGCATCAGCATCTTACTGTTCTCCTTAGACCATCCTATTACCAAGCATCATTCCGTGAGTTTTGAATTTCCTTCCAAGGAAAAAAAACATTCCGGAAGAAATCTTCGCACCATACATATGTGGAACGTATAAGATTTTTCTCTCCGATAAATGGTATTTTATTAAACTCAATAATTAGTATCACGCTGATACAATTCAAGAGAACTAACACCCGGTCTCTGCATAGATATGATGCACACATCCATAAACACCAAAAGTAAATAAACGAGAATGGCCTATAACAAGATAACATAAAGATCTCGACGAACGACTATGATGGAGGAGGGCCGATCCGAAGACTATGATACCACCTATGTGAGATAAAAATATCCCGCACCGCTCGCTCCAATCGTGTACACATCTCCATAAATAGGTCTCTGTTTTTCATACGTTGTAGAGGCGACCATGAACAGAGCAAATGTGTACTTCGATAAATGACCTGCAAAGGAGAAGACAATTTACCATTAAAAATCATATCATTTCTACATAGTGATGCATGTAAAATGCATACATGAACTTTGCATTATTTTTACTTATATTCCAGTCATATTTGCATCATATAAGGGTTATATCAATGTTTTATAATGATTTTGGCAATATTTGATATGTTTCCTATTTTTTATGGAATTAACCCTGTGCATGCAGAAAACCCTATTTCTATATTTTAATGTTTCAGGGACCCAAACGACGTCCAAATGACCTGGAAATTTACGAGCATCAGTTTTTGGAAGGAACAAAGCGTGGGAGCAAAGGAAGCAAACAAGCGGAGGCCCGAGGGCCCAGATGAGTGGGCCCACGCGGCCCATGTACCTGGCCACGTGGAAGTAGATGCATATTATGTACCTCGTTCTTATTTACTTGTCATGATCAAGCATGTTTATGAGAGCGTGTGAGGGGGAACATGTGCATTAGTTGGAGTAATGGGGGGTAGCTAGTGCAGTGAACGTGAGAGAAAGTTCTACGATCAACTTGGGTATCTCTACCTTACTTTGTTGCCTCACTAGGGATAAAAAGAAATACCATGCTACCGGAGGTGTGGGTGTGACCATTGCCACTTCCTCCATGACTAGATCTAGCATGTTCTTATTTTAACTTCATGTCATGATACTTATTGCTATACTCTGAGTTATCTTAATTACTGAGGTGTTATGATTTAGTTCACATCTTGGTGGAGTATAAGAGAGACTAATAACCAAAAGGTCTCTATGTTAGGATGTGATGCCCATATAATTATAACTTGTCATTAAACTGTTGTGTTGCAATCTCATATGTCAACTCTAGTGTTCCATTGTCTACCACTTTATTAAAGAGAGAGTGCATTTGTGAAACCATGAACCCCGGTCCATTTTTAATCATAAGAAACACCTTTCCAACAACTTTTACCACTTTTCCATTTTCTGCCATTTAAAAATCCGAAAATACAAAAACACTTTTCCATCTTGCATTCATCATATAAAACCCAAAAATATCATTTATCATTGCTACCACCATCCTTGCATATTTATTTACCACCATTGCATATTTATTTCTTGTTTGCATTGCATATTATCTTGATATCATTCTCACACCTTGTGCTTGACAACCACTAGGTGAGGTTGAGGACCAAAACATTTACTTTGTTTTGTAGGTAACCAAAAGAAGGATAGGAAAGATAAATCTTCACTACTGATTCCCCGAGAGTTCGATATTAAACCCTCGAGTCACCCCTCGTGAGGAAAACACGTATTCCACTTACTACACACTCTGCACTTGGAGTCTCAACCTAACCCATTTACTTTTCACGCAGGTAACTACGTGAAGGGCCATCAAGATTGTTTTCTGGCGCCGTTGCCGGGGAATCATTGCTGAAAGGTTTATCCAAAGGTCCCCTGCACTAGCTTTGTTTTCTGGCGCCAGGTTTATCCAAGGATATCTCACCAAGTCAACTTCATCACCAACTTGTGCTAACACCTAAGCTTGAGGAGGTTGCACCTATGTGAGTATCATCTTATCCATCTTTACCTTCAAAACAATTTATCTTGTTTTGTCATTGTCTTGAAGTTCGGTTTGCATATTTATTTTCAGTTTTTCATCTAAAAACATAAAACCCAAAAAAAAAATTAGTGCTGCTTTAATATGTGTGTTAAACTATGGAGAAACTTTCTGGAATATCTATACCTAATGGTTATGCTAAAACTATGGAAGCCTACTTTGAATATGAATCGACCGAAGAAGGAAAAATAATGCGTAAATTGCTTGAAGCTCTTCACAGAATGGCTATTCAGTTTTGTGAGTTAGATGGTATAACTTGTTGCAATAGAAGAGTTGTTAAACATTCCCACTATCAATGCAAGTATAATAGTGATCCTATAATTTCATGTTATCGTGAAGATAAATTTTCATGCCCTGATATAGAACAAGTTGAGAAATATATTGCTTATGTTGGAGCCCATGAGATAGACTCTCTTATTGATAAATTTCTTGCAACTAGTCATGAAGCTCGTGTAGTGAAAGGACAAATTTCTATTATTCTCCAACTTTGCAAAAAGAATTTAGTGATAATGTTTATGTTAAAGAAAGAATTTTTGCTTCCATGGAAAGTACTAATATTTTGCAGGAAGAGGATGATGAAAACATAAGCTTGGAAGAGAAGAATGTGAAGAGGAGATTGAAATGGATATGTTCCAACCTAAGCTTGGGGAAGAGTTGGATCTCCCAACTTCACCATCAACATTTGATAGTAGCACTCAAACTCAAAAATCTTTTGTTATTTATGAGAACCCATGTTATGATGAGTGTCAAACTAAAATTCTATGGTCCTATATGATAACCCATGCTATTATGATGAAACTAATAATGCTCCTTTACTTTTTATGATGCTACTAGTGAACTTATTGATGATAATGAGGAGTGTTGTTTAAATATGCTATATGATAATGCTTTAGATGATGGTCCTATGCTTATTGATAATCCTCAATGTTTAGAAGTTGTTACAAATTTATGTGAGGATAAAAATGATATATTTGCTGTTTGTGATGGTACTCTTACTCATGAGAGTCCTACTTTGTTCTTAAATTCTCCTAGTTACACCATGGAGGAGAAATTTGCTTATGTTGAGAAATACTTATGTATTTGCAATTATCTTTAGTTCCAAATATTTGTTGCAACCATGATATTAAACTTGATATTGATCTTAATAATTATTTTGAAAGAGGGAAGCATGCTAATGAATTCCAAAATAAATTTAATGATCCTCTTTATGTGCCTAATTATCTAAGTTGAATGATTCTTGTGATTATATGGTTGAATTTATTTCTTCTACTTGCAACTATTATAAAAGAGGAGGTAATAAGAACCCTCTTTATGCTACTAATAATATATGCTGCAAGTAACTACTGTTAATATGCATTGGAAATTTCTATTTATTGTGATTCATTCATATACAAAATGCCAATGCATAGAAAGAAAGTTAGACTTCGTTGTTATTACTTTTGTGTTTTGTTTTTCTCTACTAGGTTTCAACTTGACTATTATTTTGATTGATTAAGAACACCATGGGACCTGGTATTGTGCATGGAACACTTCCCAAGGAAGAGGGACACATCAAAGTTCAAGCTCCCTCATGAGCTTCGTCCACAATAAACATCAAGTAAGAAGCCTAGCTATATGGCTATAAAGAAAGCGCTTTACGGGAGGCAACCCGGTTGTTTTTATTTTGATTTTCTTTGTGTCCTCTTGCTGTAACAAGAGACTTTGTTTTAGTTTAGTTTCTGGAATTTTTAATAAAGTGCCAAGTTTTACTCATTTTGGTTTGAAAAAGTTGCTTATAGCGTTCGGAGATTTTATTCCTGCACGAATCTGTGCACGGTATGATTTTTAATTCTTATTCTGTAACTCCGAATGAGCTCATATTTAACTGTAGTGCAACTTTTCATCCTCTGTATGCATGAATTTTTCGGAATTTTCGACAAAGTTAAGTAGGGTAGAAAAATACGTTTAGCTGCTGCTGTTTTTCTGGACAGATTCTGTCCCATTTGTTTGATGCATGCTTAGAACTTTTAACATGAATTTTTTATCCAATTGAGTTTATGAGTAGGCATACAACATTATACACTTTCTGGACATTCATATGAATTTTTGTCTAAGGATTATATGCAGCAAGAAATCTATTTGTTTATCACTACTAATGCACCCCACAGAAAAAGAAATGGGAGAAACGGTGTTTTGAAGTTTTTTCACAGGGATTAGAGGAGATGCACCAAGAGCTATCCAAGGATGGTGAAGACCATAAGCTTGGGGATGTGAAGACAACCCCACTGGACCTACACACTCTCGGTTTGCACACGTCTAACTTCTGTTTTTCGATCGAAACACTTTATCGCATAAACTTGGAGCGTCTTTTTGTTTGTTTTGGTTTGATTTTTATTTTGTGAGACCACCACACTATCATTTATATATGAGAGAGCTACTGGAAATTTGGGTTGATTTATGTTGGATGCTATATTAGATTGGGAAAAGGGATGTTGGAGTTGATTTTAAAAGATACATATAGTTGCATGATTCATGAGCTTGTTAATGAGTAATAATTTGCAAGTATTTTATCAAGAGCTATCTTTTATTCATGTTTTGATGCTAAATGTTATTTACTTGTTTAACATGGATTAGTTAGTTCTATGGACACTCATGCATGCATTTAGATGGTCAACTTTCTCCCTCTTGCTAGCCCAAAAATTCCAACAAGCAAAAACTTGTTTCCAACACCTTCAACCAAAGTTTTTCCAGTGAGTCCACCATATCTACCTATTAGCTTTATGCTATTCCGAGTATGTTTATCATGATATTTGTGTTATCTATACCTCTGAATGAAAATGCTTTGTTGTTATTGTTATGGGAAAAGTTGGTTATAGAGCTCTCTCGAACTTGATGCACACTTTACTTTCATTGCATAATACATGACCCATTGTGATTAAAATTATGATGTTGTGGCTTGACAAATGTCTTTGGTTGAGAGTTAGCTCATATGTGCTGTCACATGGCAAGCTTTCAACATGCACTTCATTTCATTTAGTTGATATCATGTACTTTTGTTTATGGATGCTTACCATGGGTGAAATAAATGTGGAAATGAAGTGAGTTTAAATGAGTTTGTATAAATGGTTAGAGAGACGCCTGGGCCGCTAATCTAAGCCATGCATCATTCATGGTGGAAATTTACTTACATGCTATGGTGAACCTTCTGTGATACACCTTACAATAAAAAGCTATCTAATGGTAAATAAAAAGGGTGTTGAGATTGTTCATTGTGTTTGTTTGTCTTGTCATTTTGATATGGGCTTGTTCCATATCCTGGGACAAGAGGTACCCCAGTTGACGCTCTTAATGATACTATTATTACTTACAATGATATTTAACTTGAACTTGCTTTGTTTTCCAAGTTGAGTAACACATGGAGTAGGTACTTGTATTCAAGGGGCATGAGACTTTCAACCTGTACTTTGTCAAGCACACTACTCATATTGCTTTCACTTTAAACTTAATCATTCAAGATGCTATGATAGGGGAATGAGAGCTTGACACCAAGGATTACCACATTACAATCATTAACTTAAGTAGAGAAGTTAGATGAAATTTATTCATGCTTTACCTCTACTCATATATATATCTTTCCAAAGTGTCCACCTTTTATATTCAGATTTTCATCAATACTCTATGACCATTGTAGGATGTTCTTACTTATCATTATGCATACATGTGGTCCATAGTACTTTTCTTTATGTTACACTTTGTGAATTATCATTGAACATCCTTGCATTGAATACTTGATATCACTTCATAAACTATCTTGCATATTGCTACTCCTTTTAAGAATGAACATTTGACTCTATGTAGCAATAGTAATCATCTTTGATATCCATTGTTAGTATTAAATTGCAAAGTCCATGTTAGTTTTATCACCTTCATACTCGAGGACGAGTATAGGTTAAGCTTGGGGATGTTGATGCATGTAAAATGCATACATGAACTTTGCATTATTTTACTTATATTCCAGTCATATTTGCATCATATAAGGGTTATATCACTGTTTTATAATGATTTTGGGAATATTTGATATGTTTCCTATTTTTTATGGAATTAACCCTGCGCAGGCAGAAAACCCTATTTCTATATTTTAATGTTTCAGGGACCCAAACGACGTCCAAATGACCTGGAAATTTACGAGCATCAGTTTTTGGAAGGAACAAAGCGTGGGAGCGAAGGAAGCAAACAAGCGGAGGCCCGAGGGCCCAGATGAGTGGGCCCACGCGGCCCATGTACCTGGCCGTGGGACCCCCTTTTGGCCTCGGAGCTCCGTTGCCGTCGATCTTTCCTCCACCGACTCCGTTTTGACCTAAAACCACCTATAAAAATAGTCCCCGACGTTCTCTGGAAGGAGCGCCGCAGAAACACAGAAACACCGAAACAGAGACCTGGAGTTGCAGATTGGAGGGGGAAAACTCCGGGGGCGCTGCCGGCGTGGTCTCCATCTTCTCCAACGACTTCTCCACCGTCTCCATGATGAAGAGGGAGTAGTCCACCTCTGGACTATGGGTTTGTGGAAGTAACTTATGTATCTCTCTCTCTTGAGCTTCACTAATTAGTACCGTATGAGCTGCTGAACATGATTACGGTCATCTATGTAATACCTTTGTGGTGGATCTTTTTATGAGTTAATATATGTTTGAGATTGCAATGGTTTTGTTTCAGTTATGAAAGTAGATGCATATTATGTACCCCGTTCTTATTTACTTGTCATGATCAAGCATGTTTATGAGAGCGTGTGAGGGGGAACGTGTGCATTAGTTGGAGTAACGGGGGGTGGCTAGTGCAGTGAACGTGAGAGAAAGTTCTGCGATCCACTTGGGTATCTCTACCTTACTTTGTTGCCTCACTAGGGATAAAAAGAAATACCATGCTACCGGAGATGTGGGTGTGACCATTGCCACTACTCCATGACTAGATCTAGCATGTTCTTATTTTAACTTCATGTCATGATACTTATTGCTATACTCTGAGTTATCTTAATTACTGAGGTGTTATGATTTAGTTCGCATCTTGGTGGAGTATAAGAGAGACTAATAACCAAAAGGTCTCTATGTTAGGACGTGATGCCCATATAATTATAACTTGTCATTAAACTGTTGTGTTGCAATCTCATATGTCAACTCTAGTGTTCCATTGTCTACCACTTTATTAAAGAGAGAGTGCATTTGTGAAACCATGAACCCCGGTCCATTTTTAATCATAAGAAACACCTTTCCAACACTTTTACCACTTTTCCATTTTCTGCCATTTAAAAATCCGAAAATACAAAAACACTTTTCATCTTGCATTCATCATATAAAACCCAAAAATATCATTTATCATTGCTACCACCATCCTTGCATATTTATTTACCACCATTGCATATTTATTTCTTGTTTGCATTGCATATTATCTTGATATCATTCTCACACCTTGTGCTTGACAACCACTAGGTGAGGTTGAGGACCAAAACATTTACTTTGTTTTGTAGGTAACCAAAAGAAGGATAGGAAAGATAAATCTTCACTACTGATTCCCCGAGAGTTCGATATTAAACCCTCGAGTCACCCCTCGTGGGGAAAACACGTCTTCCACTTAGTACACACTCTGCACTTGGAGTCTCAACCTAACCCATTTACTTTTCACGCAGGTAACTACATGAAGGGCCATCACATAGTCAAAGCGATCATATTACGGTAAGCGCTCCCACCCAAATGAGAACTCTATACTTCTGATCAACTAAAGATATTTGCAACACTACGTGGTGGGTACAAGTTAGAATCCACTTAGATGACTGACCATATAGAACATGCAACTTGACATTGAAAGAACAAGTGGTTAATTGTCTCATTATGCTAACAAAATACGCACTTTGTACTCTCACACCGGTTGCGTTTAACAAGGTTATACTTGGTAAGGATCACACCTTTGGGAAGGTACCATGCATTTTTATAGTTTTTAGAGGTATCTTCATTTTCTAGATTTTATTATTATTATCGACCGACACTTCTGAATGAACGAGTGCTCTGTACATGATATCAGCCGAGAATTTTCCGTTCTCGTGTAAATTCCTGCAAAACTCATCAGACCCTTGCGACAGTTAAACCATTGCCAACCGCCCACACAGGACGTTCCATGCCGCAAGTCGAGGACCAATTAAGTCTCGCCTGAACGTCACGTTTGGTGGAGATGACTCCATAACTGTAGCGATTGTATTGCTCTTGTGACGGACAATATTGTACAGAGCTGGATATTGTTCCCGGAGGGTGGCGTCACCTAGTCACTTATCCTGCCAGAATCTAATTTCTGATCCGTCCTTAATATTAAATGATCAAAAGCATAAGAATGTTTCTTCGTGGCCATTAGCCCGGCCCAAAAACGCGAATCCCCTGGTTTCCAATACACTTGGGCCATTGCTTTTGAGCCTTTGCAGTGACTCGAGTAAATGTGAAGTATAGTCGGATATATATACTACTCCCTCCGTCCTAAATTACTTGATGTAGACTACATCCGGATTAAATTGAGTGGTTAAGATAGCGCTTCCGGACGAGCGAAACGTGGTTCGTTCCTAATTTCACTCGTTGTCTAGAACCGGGTTGCGCAAGAGCCTGCCCGATTGCGTCGTCTGCGTGCCTAGTTTGTGTAGCGTCGAATCGGGTGGTGGTGGTGGTGCTACGTCGATTCCGATGAAGGCAGAGTTCGGGTTCGGCTGCGCTTTGGCAATGCCGATGTGACGACGAGAGAATATGGTATCCATCGATCCTGGATAGCAGTATACCTGGGCATTTCTCGAGCCGGGCCTAAAAAAGCCCGATGCAGAAAACCCCAGGCCCGAGCCTGGCCCGAGCATCAGGCCATAGAAATCGGGCCCAAGCCCGACAAAGCCCGCCTAGGCCCGATCAGCCCGGTCCGGCCTTGCCTGAAAATGTTTTTTTTAAGCCCGGGCCTGGCCCGACCTAGCTGTTGGGCCTGATATTCTGGCCTGAGCCCGGCCCGACATTTTCAGACCGGGCCAGGCGGGCCGGGCTGCCCATGGCCAGGTATAGTCCAGAAGCACTTCGAACAGATTTTTGCATGTTCATTTCCACTTGTGAGTGTTGAGTACTCAATAAAGAAGCAACACAATCCAAACGCAAAGAACATGGGAGAACGCATTACTAGGCTGAGTTCTCATGTTTCTAGTGCGATCCCTTCTGGTTGAGATTTTTTTTTTTGACATAGTTGAGATTTTTGTTTGGGGAACTACTTGAGTCTATTTGGTCACCTAAACTTACAAAACTAGATGATTCCCCGCGCGTTGCAGCGGCATATTTTGACAAAAAACGATTGCTCTATGGAACTAAACATCCGGTAAGAAAATTAATACTGAAACAAATGACGTTGTAGAATCTATGATTTGGCACATATTTGTACCCGGATTTGGAAACTTTTGGCATTTCAGCATAACCTTCAAAACAGCGAGAAACCTTTGTAGGCCCTATTTCTTTTAACTTTGTAAGAGTCCTGCCGTTTCAAGAGACATTCACATATGCATAGAAGGCCCGATAGGAAACCAGAAAATACAAAAGGAACATGACAAACATCATAGCGTACTACTTATGAGCAGAATTACATCCCATTTCTTCAATTGCTACACATGCGTCTAAATATTTTCATCCAACTATGACACGAATACTTTAAGTCATCATAATAAGTTCAAAATTTTGAGAAGGCTTTCTCGTACTCTTGACTCTCCGACATAAAGTAGTTGATCCCCTTAAGAGTGAAAACCACATATGGCAAGATAACAGTGTCCAAAACTTCCAAAACTGTTACAACATGAGAAAATTAAAGAGCATCAGAATGTTAACTTAAAAAAATGGAAGAGTTAATAAACCGAGCAACACCCTTTGTAGCAATATATGCAACCTCTGATGCAGACCATTGGTCTTCGAATTACAGATCAAATAATGAACCTAGAAATTAAATTTTGGTCTTGAGGATTAGATACAAAGATGAATGAAATCTGAAAGAAAGGGTGCCCATGAAAGAGCATGGCATACAGTTAACTTTAGGCAGGAAAATGTTCACCCATTTTAACACGCATTTATATATTGACATGCAGAACATCAGAATTATGTTCCCATATTTTTCTTGCCGTATGAAAATAACTCACCCGAACACACATAGGTATGGTAATTAGAAGGCTAGCTTAGATGTGCTGGAGAGCGGTAAGATATATGATCAGTTTTTTACATTTGTTACATGTTAAGTATAAATGTCTCAAATCAAATTAGACTTCATGGAAGGTTCCGATATTTTATTGCCGTATGAAAATATCTCACCTGGACACACATAGGTATAGAAATTAGAAGGCTAGCTTACATGTGCTGGAAAGTGGTAAGATATATGATCAGTTTTTTATGTTTGTTACATGCCTGCAGAATAAATAAGCGCAGATTTACTCTGGACTATGAAATCTGAGGTATCATGTTGATTAGCAGATATTCATGGAGAAGAAGATCAAGACAAATTACATAAACGGTTTGGCCTAATCCCCTCGCACGTTGCCTCACGTGGACCAAACATATATGTAGTAGGTTGCTATCAAGGAAGAAATTCTTGGCAGGTGACCCCTGTTAAGTATTTAGAACATGGGATAACATCAGGGCTAGTAATGAGCATATGTTAACATATAGCCAAAACGTAGTGAAAATTAAACAGAAAAACACTGAGACTAACTTGGTAGTCAGCCGGGTGATATTCTAGAGATAAAAAAGTACATGTTAAGGGGCTTTTTACCCTCTAGAAGTCTTCATCTTGTTTGGTAGTTGAGTCATTTCATCAAGCGACTCGCAGGTATTCTTGTAAGCTGCAACAGACATCAAGAAACATCAACTGTTTTGAAATAAAGTTGTAGAAGAGAATACATCTGTTTTTCATTGCCTGATTGCTACATTACAAACACTCATCTCTATGTCACCCTTCCCAAATTGCTGGCATGTATAGGTAGTGATATCAAACGAAATCATCAGATCATGCTATATGACGTTGTGCTGATTGAAAAAAAACCAAATATAGGAGGATGGGCTTAAAGTGGAGATCAAGTACAATATATATGCCTCCGATAAGGTAGAGATAACTCTACCTTCTTACCCTCTAAAAAAAAGAGTTGAGAGAGGACCTGAGGTTGAAAAATAGGCGTGATATGGCCTATGGCTTAGGGAGAAGATAACTCCTGCATGTAGAGCTGATATGATGGACATGTGATTTTGCCGCTGCCAGTTGATGCTGGATCCCCGCACGGCCGGTTGGTGCAGACACAATGGCTACATGAGCTGATATGGTGGGCGACGATTCGACGGTGTAATTCGCGAGGAAGACCAGCGATCAACACTGCTTCGGGCCTTCGGCGCCCAACTTGCCAAATTTTGAGGCTGTGACCAAATGATAGGAAACTTGTGAACGGACGATGCGTCGATGCGAACGACTGAGGCGCATCATGTAGTTTATAGGGCGCCGGAATTCAGCACGAACCTCTCGTATGCCTAGATTAATTTCCTATGCTGTTAATTGCGGGAATCATGGGGGAGAGGAAGAGAGAGCGCTGCTTGGTGGAGAAGGAGAAGGCGCTCGGTCGATCCAGATTCTATTTGGTGCAGAACAGAAACAGCGCTGCGCTGGTTGCTCCTATTGCCAATGGGCCAAATAATGGGCTTCCTTAATATTGCACGAACAAAATCGGAAGAGAACGGGATTTTTCAGAGGAAATAAATAGAATTTTTTTTGCTGATGTGGCATGTAGCTGAGGTGGATAGGCTGCATGTTGAGAGAAATAGTTAGTGGGGATGATCTATTTAGTTATATAGGATAAGAACGAATTCCTGGGACTCGTGTGTCACTGGGCTTGGCATGACCCGTCGACGAAGTAGCAGTATCCTGGGCCTACTTCATGGGAGCTCCACGCTTGTTGCGGGGAGCTCGTGTATGTCGCTTCATGGGCCGGGCAGCATATTATGGACGCCTGCGTACACAAGAGACAAGACGCGAACCCTTTCAAGTTAGACCTAGAAGCTCTCTCACTCCAGCCACCCGAGCAATGGCCAGTGAACTGCTGGCGGCGCCGCCGCCGAAACCTCCGTCGGTAATGTCCACGACCACCACCACTGCCGCCAACGGTACCACCACTACCACCACCACCGTCTCTGCCGCCGCCAACGGCACCACCACCACAACCATCACCACCGCCGCCAAAGGCACCACAACCACCACCACCACCGTCTCCATCGCCGCCAATGGCACCACTACCACCACCACCACAACCTCCAACGCGACTGCCACCACCACCTCCGCCACCGCCACCTCCACCGATACCACAATATCCTCCCTCAGTGAAGACGACCTTCGCGAGATCTTCCTCCGCCTGCCGGACCTCCCGGCCCTCGTCCGCGCCGCGCTGACCTGCCGCTCATGGCTCGGCGCCGTCCGCTCCTCCCCTGCCTTCCGCCGCCTATTCCGCGCTCTCCACCCGGCGCCCCTCATGGGCCTCTTCCTCGAATTAAGCGGCGACACCAACCCCTTCTTTGTCCCACTGCGCCTCTCCGATTCCGATGTCACCGCCGCCCTTCGTTGCGGCGACTTCTTCCTCACTACCCTTCCACAGTCGTTGACGGGTTCGACTGTCACCGACTGCCGCGACGGTTACATCCTCCTATGGAACGGGCTGAATAACAATACTCCGTCCCTCGCTACCCTGAACCCCATAACCTGGGCCGTGGACATCCTCCCGTTGCCCGTCAGTATGATGGAGGCTGGGAGCCGCCGCAATTTCGGTTTAATTGGTTTCCACCTGCAGTTCTCCGATGAGAACCCCTGTTTGTTCCGGGTGATCTGCGTCTGCAAGGATCAGCGTAGGGTTCGTGTCGCCATCTCTCGTCGAAGACGTGGGATTGGGTCATCCAGCCATGGGTGGACATCGGTGGAAACAACAGCCTAAAGTACAAGGTTGGTTCACTCGTGGATGGTTCCATTTACTGGCCTTGCCACGGCGAAGCACGCATGATTAGGATCAACATCGACACCTTGGATATCACCGCGGTAGATCTACCCGGACAAGTGGAGGTGTATGGGTACAATTTCCAGGCTGGGGAGACTAAGGATGGTGAGCTGTGCATTGTCTATCAATCTGGATTGTTCCTCCATGTTTGGATCCGTCCAATGGATAGTGATGGTACTGAAATATGGGTGCCGCAGAACATATTCGCTTTGAGTGCAGAAATTGATCAGATCATTGGGGGGTTCACTCAGGACTTGCATAGCTTTATCAAAATTTTCCAAGTTAGGTCTGGATGTGTCTACTTGTCGATGAAGTGGATGACCCCAGCTGGCACACTGCACTGCTGGTTCTTCTCCCTTTCCTTGGAGACTTTAAAGCTTGAGTTACTGGTTGAGGGGAGATATGATGACTATTTCTATCCGTATACAATGGCCTGGCCTCCTTCTTTGGTTGCTGATGATGGGAGCATTGAACATGAGGCTGACTGAAGGTTCTCACTGAATTAAGTCTGCAGATGTTGCCATTTGCATATGAGGAAATGAATGGAAATTTGTCGGTATGACTTCACCGTTATCAAATATTTTGTTGATGCAAAAGAATATCTGGCTGGCATTGAAAACTGGAAGATCCAAGATCGTTCATGTATCTTAAGTAAATCTTATATTCCCATGTAAGCCTTATGTTGCTTTGAAACTGTTGGTACAATGCTGGAGCTAATTAATTTTATGGGAGAATAGATTTCCAACTGCTGCGTGCTTTCTATGGAATTATGCCTACTGTTTGCGTTTGTGTTCGTCATTCATTGAAAACCAAACCAGGACTAGTTGTAATCTGGAGAAGTAATTATAATGGATTTCGAATCAAATGAACTTCCTACCATGCATCTATGATTTTAACATGAATCCCCTTATTACCTTTTTGCTAGCACGACCGTAGCAATTTTCCTGTTTTTCCATTTTTTTACTGCATAATATCTTAATTTTTAGATGCAAAATTACTTTTCCCTTTTTTACTGCACAATCTCTTCAGTTTTTTGGGATATTTTTCACGCTTTGTTCTCTTTGTTGCATGCACAACTAATAATACTAGATGAGAGCCCACACATTGCAGTGGAAACTATGAAAAATACTAGCTTTCTGCCTTTCTCCTCATGTGGCCCTCTAAAATGATTAGTAAAATATATAAAAACATAAGTACTGTGGAGAATGGATTTCCAACTGCTGCGTGCTTTCTATGGAAGTATGCCTAATGTTTGTGTTTATGTTCGTCATTTATTGAAAAACAAATCAAGACTGGTTGTTCTGGAGAAGTAATTATAATAAATTTTGAATCGGATGTACTTCCTAGCATGCACTATGATTTTAGGATGAATCCCCGTATACATATTATCTTTTTGCTAGCACTAATGTACAGTTTTCTTGTTTTTCCGTTTTACTGCATAATATTTCATTTTTGAGGATGCAAAATTACTTTTTCCCATTTTTACTGCACAATCTCTTCATTTTTAGGATCTTTTTTCATGCTTTGTTCTTTTTGTTGCATGCACCACTAATAATACTAGATGAGACTTTACAGGTTGCTCGAAAATTCTTGCTAAGATTTATGTGTGTCGATGGTTTCAGAGCTTGTACCCGACAGTGACTATTAAACAGCCATCTCGCTTAGGGCCTCTGGTTCAAAGAATTTTCAAACGAATTTCATAGGATTCCAATCCATAGGAATTTTTTCTATGGAGTCCTTTTTCAAAAAAATTATGGAATGCTTTTCTACACAACAATCTCATAGGAATTTTGGCAAGATTAAACATCATAGAAAAATTCCAATGAGTTTACGATAACTATGGGGGCTCTTTGAATTGCAGGGTTAAAAACATAGCAATGTGAAAACACATGAATTTCATAGATTTATAAGTGAAAAACAGAGGATTGTAAAATACATAATAAATGCGGGAATTGTCGTTTGGATAAAACGCAGGTAAAACATGGAAAATTGCCTCACTTGAGTCTAAAAAAGTGGTTGGAGTGGATGTTTAAATTCCTATGAAATTAAGGCATAGAAATACAATTCCTTTGAAATTTCTACAATCCAAAGAGGCCCTATGACTTGTACCCAACTCCATAGAGAATTCTTGCATTTTTGTTGTGCTGCAACCAAACAACTAGTGTAACCGTTTCTGCGTTTTCAGTTTCCGTAGGATTTCACATGTCATAACATTCTGTTCTTATGTTCCTTTGGATTGAAGGAATTCAATAAAAAAATCGGAGGATTCTAATGCATAGATTTTTTTTCTATGAAATACCGTTAGTTCATAGGATTGAGTCAACCAAAATTTTGGAATCTATTCCTATGCTCCCAATAGGAATCTCAACATGAGCTCAAAACTTATTTTATTTATTCTTTGCAAAGTCCAATACACTCACGCTCTATCTCTATCTTCTCTCTCCCCGTTCTCAAAGTCCATGTGTTTGTTTCCTGTGTACCATCCAAAGTCATCGTTTACAAAATTTCTGTGTTTTGAAATCCTGTAGCAATTGAGGCGTATGTCATCTCGATCCTCTGTTTTTCATATTTCTACGTTTTTAAAATCCTACAATCCAAGAAAAAAAAGACCCTTATTCTGATTCACAGGAAAGGAAAAAAAGCACATACTACGGTACACCAGCCAGCATTTCAGTTGAGTTGTCACCTGGGCTTCCCAGCCAGCATGAATGCCTTGAACACAAGCTTCCGAGGCACCGCCGGCTGAACCCCCCACTCCTCCTCCACCTCCTTCATCACATCCTTCACCAGCGCCTCCAGATCCACCCCTTTCTCCCTCGCCGTCGTCGCCACGGAGCCGGTCATCAAGAAACCCGCCAGGTCTTCCAGCGTCATCTCCACCTCCATGTCGACGTCGGCCGGCTCGCCCTCGCGGCCCACCCCGACGGGCTCGAACGGGAACGGCAGCTCGCGTACCGCTCCATGGCCAGCCTCGTCCTCGGGTCCATGTGCGGCCGCATGGCCGCGTACAGCGTCCCCTGCAGCTTGTCCCCGAACGGCTCGATGTCGTAGTTGTACCCCCACACGGCGAGGACGCCGCCGGGCTTCTTGAGGACGCGGTTCACCACGGCGTAGAAGAGCGGGACGTCGAACCAGTGGATCGAGGTCGCCACGATGACGAGGTCCAGCGAGCCCTCGCCGCCGACCAGGGCCACGAGCTTGTCCTCCGAGAGGTCCACCGGGGTGTGCAGGTACCGCACCTTGGGGTCCGCGATGGCGTGCCGGAGCTGGCCCTCGCTCACGTCCGTCGCCACCACGCTCTCGTAGTGCTCCGCGATCTGAAGAGGGAAGAGAGACACGACGGCTTAATCGTTTTCCCTTTTAAGATGCTCGCTCGATTCAGAGCTCAGATAAAAGAATGGAGGCTTACGCTGACGGAGGCTTGGCCGCTGCCGCAGCCGGCGTCCCAGGCGCGGTGGTGGCCGGCGGTGAGGGAGGCGAGCATGGAGAACCACTCCTTGGGGTACCGCGGCCGCTTCTTGACGTACGTCTCCGACGGTTTCTCATACAGCCCCGCCATTCTTGTGCTCTGCTATCAACTGTCAGGTGCAAACTGGGGTTGCAGGGCTGGATCTGGATGTAGTAATTAATTTATAGGTGATCGACCACCATGGAAGGTCAGAGCCAAAGTCAAAGTGGTCACACGATCCTTGGCGAAACGGAATTTTGCATTATCCACTAGGATTCAGATCTGTGAAGTGTAAACTGCACTGTACCCCTACCAGTTGCAAGAAACTCATGCAGCAATAACAAGAGACTACAGTACACAGGGTGAGATGGGCGCAGAAGGGGAAGAAAGATCGAGCGGTAAAACCAGGCAATGCATCAAACCTGAAGCATGTAGATGATGGAAAGATGGGTTAAAAGCATGAAAAGCATCAAATTTGAAACCTGTGGATTGTGGTATAAAGCAAGTCAACCAGACGTGATGGACTTGCTTACTCTAACTTTGTCCGAGGCACCTCACATTTGACCAAGATAGAAAAACACAACTGCACAGTGACACCGAACTGAACTGTGTGAAAACCACAAGATGCTCCAGTAGCTATAAGTGGGAACACTTCAAGATGCTTAAACATCGCAATAACAGAAAGTATTTAGTTATTTACAAGATGATGGCTATTTATGCTTATTACAGGTTTGCAACGAGCAGCTAAATACGATTTTCATCAACAAACATATTAACATCACAACAACAAATGTCATAATCTACTATCAGATACAAGTTGACATTCGCGGGAAAAAAAATGCAAGTTCTATGAGCAATATTTACTGCACCAGGATAACTGTACAGCAACCGAAACAGAACACCGGCAGACTTGAGCAGAGAAGCTATTGTTTGGTGGAAACACCACCTTTGGTCCCGGGTTGTAGAGGCCTTTGGGACCGGATTGCCATCCGGTACATGGCAACCGGGACTAGAGCCCCCCCCCCCCCCCCTAGTCCGGGGTGGCCTACGACCCGGGACCAGAGAGCTCCACGCGGGGGCAGCACATGGCGCATGCGAGGGGACCTCTAGTCCCGGGTTGTAATATAACCCGGGACTAGAGATACACCCACGTGGCGGCCTGCTGCTTTTCTCGTTTCGGTTGTAATAATTTGCAAAAAATACGGTTAATTATCTGTAAATCAGAAAAATACATATAGCATATCAAAATATTCGTAAGAGAAAGCTTTATGAGAAAGTCGGGAAATCGGAAGTCGGAAGTCGGAATGGAAAAGTCGTGAAGTCGGGAAAGTCGTGAAGTCAGGAAGTCGTGAAGTCGGGAAAGTCGACGTCACGTTTTCAAGGCTTCCCGGTTTCACGTTTTCCCGGCTTCCCGGTTTCACGTTTTCCCGGCTTCCCGTTTTCACGTTTTCCCGGTTTCTCAGATTAATTTACATATAAAGATCATATATAAGAGGGACTAGAACCGTCATCTATTCGATTACATGGAGATAATGAAGCCACTACTAGAGCCCGTCATCTAATTTGATATGGTTCCATTGTATTTTCCCTTCATGTCTAAGACATAGTTCATCAAAAAGCCCGCAATTTCCTCGCAAATTGGTCGAAAGCGGTCCTTTAGTTGCAGGTCCCTCCACATTCGATCCATCTATAAAAGAAGGGAGATTAATATGAATTTCAATCATCATAACAGAAATTATGAATGACACTCAACACAATTGATGGTTATAAAATGAAATTGTGAATTTATTTGTTCACTTACTTCGATAAATGTCCCTGGGTTCCGCTCAGAGACTATCGTGCGAATCCACTCGCAGACGTAATATCCACACAAATTGGTCCCGGGAGGCTGCCTATCCAAGTACTACACGAGAATAGATTTCAATCAAATAATAATCAAGCATCACAATGGTATTGAAATTTGAATTAAAAGGGATGCGCGAACACCTAGCTCGTACTACTTACTTTGGGGTAAACAAAAGTAAGTTCCTCTGTAAATTGACCAGGTGTAGCATTAGCATTTCGGAAAGCTTTCCAAACCCTGCCCATCAAACAATTGAATAAATGAGTTATTAATTAGTTACTTGATATCTCAGGAATGGAAGGAAAGAGACCGATGTAATACGATAAAGATTGAAATTACCGTTTGAGCACTCCTTGGATATATTCGTGCCGCTCTTTGGGCCACTGCAATGAGTCCAAGATTTCAACTTCTGCTCTATCGATTTGAATGATTAACAGAATGTAATGGGCGCTGCGCACGTTTATATATGTCAGTAACTAATCAGTTACACTTAACATCGAGAAAGCAAAAACCAATGTGTACAAGACAGTAAGACTCTTACCTGAAGTGGCAAGGAAACAATATCTTCCCTTTATAATTTTGGTCCCGGATGGACCTAAACAAGGTGTTCACCGTTTCCTCGTGGTGGTCACGTAGCAATTTTTCATTAACTCGGCTTGGGTAGATGAACCCAATCTCAAATACTCGGTTTCTGTCACATTCATCGCTCTTCATTCTGCATAATACCGTAGTGAGCATAATTAGAACAGGCAATGACCGAGCTAAGCTATAGACTTTATTTTAGAAAATAAATGAATTGAATCACTTACAGACAATAGGTAGTGAGCATGCTCAAGTCGAGGGCGTCAAGCTGGTATAACTGATAGATTTCTTCAATAGGTATAGCTATCTCGTCTGCACCGTTGAAATGTTCATCTGTAATTTTCACCGGGATCAATATTCGACCTTCACTTGTGACATTCTTGTACCATTTATGCAGTCTTGTCATTTGTGTTGGTAGATTCTGGAGCTCATCAGGTGACACTAGATCCTTCCCGTATTCCTAGGTCCATCTAGTAGGTCCCATAAGGGGGGGGGATATCATCTGCATCCAGTTGAGAAAGTGAAATACCAATATCTGCAGCAAATTGCGCGCGGCAAGCGCTATCGTTCTCAAGCGCAGAGCCCATATCAGTGGCCACCTTGAGCGGGGAGATGGACTGATTTGACTGATGTCCGAGCCGGGCAACATCTCTTCTCCTTTTCCCGTCGGGTGGAATTTTCCTCATAGTCCGTACATAGTCATCTGGCCTATTTATCGAAATTTGCGATGGCTACTTTGGCTTAGGTTTTCTTTTCTCAGCCATTTCTACAAACTGTCTTCTCGATTCTGTTTGTAGCCACACCCTGGCTTCCTCTTGAGTACACTCGACGTCGTAAGGTCTCGGGGGAGGAACCTTCGGTACTTTTGGCAGGGGCTCAAGTCGGGGTTTGGGTCGGGAACCCATGGTGGTGGTCTTCATCCCCTTTCGACCGTTAGCCTTAGTGGCGGAGGCGGTGCAGACGGCTCAGGAGTCGGCTGACGCGGCTCAGGAGTCGGCTGACGCGGCGACGGATTTGGCTGACGCGGCGACGGAGATCAAGAAGGCGATGGTGGCCTTGGCGGCGGTGTCCAGCCTGGAAACATGATCAATTTCTTGGGCCATAGAATGAGTCCACCCTGGACATCTCCCAGTGTCCTCTCATCATCACCTCCAGGGATTGGAAGTTCGAGTGATTCAAATCCGGGGTAAACTTGATCCACGCCGACACGAGCATAGCCATCTGGAATCTCATTGCCACGATACAGTGTTGTAGATTCACAAGGTAAAGCATAGCCGTCCACCGCCTTCATGGTTAAGTTTCTCACTGCCTCATGTAGCTCACAAGTTTTCTTCTCAGTGATAGAATCCACGGGGTATGTTTGGTTCGATGCCTCATCAGCACCGACCGTCGTGGAAGCCACGCTGCTTTTCCGTTGAGACGGACCCTCATCTTGCAGCTGCAGCTGATGAGTTGCCCCTCGAGAAGATTGCGCGCGCCGCAATTCATCTAGTTCATGTTGTTGTTGGCTAATGATATTTTCCACTTTGCTCAACCGGTCGTGTAGCTCCTGCTCCTTCCTCCTCTTTGCCCTTTCTCGGCTTCTATAAGAGTCACGGTCCTCAGGAAACCCTTCATGCCACATCACACCTCCCCTGCCTCGAACAGATCCACCTTTTTCTTTAGTACCGAGGGCCTTCCACAGCTCGTCGTATTCTCTGTCGGGAAAAAAACCTTCCCTCATGAGCATCGGCGATTGCATCCAGAATTGTTTGCCGGGGTATAGGAGTTTCTTTCGTTTCATCAACTATTACTTCGCCTGTTGCGACGTCATACTCCCCCCCATGAGCAAGTATCCAATTTCTGACCCTACGGGGCCACAAATCTGTAACTGGAATGATCCCTTTTTCGCGCATAGTGGCCTCAATCCGATCCCACTTAGGCTCAGCAGTTACGTAGCCACCTCCACCCAACTGATGGTGATATATCTTCTTCGCTGCATTCAACTTATTCTTTGCCGATCTTTCCTTGGCTAGTTCTGTATCCTTGTATTGCAGAAATGCCGGCCAGTGAGGCCGCTGCCTCTCTAGTGTCCCAGTGAAATATGGAACTTTCTTTTTGTCGACCCAATCACTTTATAATCTGTTCTTCCATTTATTGAATTGTTCAGCCATCTTCTTCAGAGCCCAATGCTTGACTTTGTCCGTCATGGCTTTTGTCCTTTCGGGACTATCCAACACTGGCAGAGTGAAATGTGCCATGAGCTTCTTCCAACATATATCTTTAGTTCTCTCGGTGACATAATAATTGCCCTCTAAGTTTTTTATCTGATTCCATTCCGAAAAGCTGATCGGAACATTGTCCCTAACAACAACTCCACATTGATGCACAAACTTAGATGCGCTCTTCGGAGGCACCAACGGTTTGCCATCTGAAGAGACTGACTCAATTCTGAAATGATCTTTTATTCCCAACCCTTTGGCATGGCCTCGTTTACTAGTTTGGGTCGATGCAGAGGTCTAAAAAGAAGAAACATTTGTTAATATATATATACAAATAAAATTTTACATCTAATCAAATATAGACTTAATATACCACGCCGGACTGCGAGGGTTCACCAACTGTGCTACTTTGACCTTGGACGCTTTGTTCCACCTCCATTCCCGGACCGGAGTCGTTCAAAAACTCGGAGCCATCTTCTTCTGCTCCAATGTGTTCATCACCATCCGCGGGTTGCCGGATATAGTCGAGGAACACATCTTCCCCTTCTCTGTTTTGGAAGGGAGGAACATCTCCATCGTCCATTGCTTAACTATTACAAAAGAAAATAAAACAATGATAGCATTAGCAGAATAATTCAATGTAGGGAACTTTACGCTTAGCAAAATTACATCTACAAATATACCATATCAAAATTTAAACTAACATGAGCGATACTTCATGTGTATTGTATGTGTTACCGGGAAAACGTGAAACCGGGAAACCAGGAAGCCGGGAAAACGTGAAACCGGGAAACCGGGAAGCCGGGAAAACGGGAAGCCGGGAAAACGTGAAACCGGAAACCGGGAAAACGTAAAAACGGGAAGCCGGGAAAACGTGAAACCGGGAAAACGGGAAACCGGGAAGTCGGAAAGTCGTGAAGTCGGGAAATCGGAAAGTCGTGAAGTCGGGAATCCCGACTTCACGACTTTCTGATTTCCCGACTTCACGACTTTCCGTTCCGACTTCACGACTTTCCGACTTCACGACTTTCCGACTTCACGACTTTCCGACTTTCCGTTCGGACTTCCCGACTTTCCCGACTTCACGACTTTCCCGACTTCACGACTTTCTGTTCCGACTTCCGATTTCCCGACTTCACGACTTCCCGACTCAACGACTACACGACTTCCCGACTACGCAAAATTTCTAACACTAAAATATTTCTACACTTAGCAAAATCTACCTAAGCAAATATACTAAGATAAGTATACTACACTTAACAACAAAACACAGTACACTAACTTAGCAAATTACACTAAGTTAATTAGCAAAAAAACTTAGGAAAAAACTTTAGAAAAATGCTCACCGGTGCATGGGAGGGCGGCCGCCGGCGGCGGACTTGGCGAAGGCGGGCAGACGGCGCGGCGGCGGAGGAGGAGGTGTGCGAGGCGGTGCGGGTGGACGGTGGCGGCGGCGGAGGCGCGGGCTTGGAGAGCGAGGAGGCGCGGGCGGAGAGCCGCGGGAGGCGCGGGCAGAGGCGCGGGCGGACGCGGCGGAGGGCTGGCCAGAAAATCCGGCAGCCTCACGGCGTGCGGAGGCGGCGGGCGGAGGCGGCGGCGCGGGGGAGAAGAAGCTCTCCCGGGTCGTGGCTCGACCCGGGTCAACTCCCTGGCTTATATGCCAGGGGAGCTTTGGTCCCGGGCGGTGCCACGGCCCGGGACAAGAGGGCACCCTTTGGTCCCGGGTGGTGCCACGTGATACGTCCAAAACGTATCTACTTTTCTGAACACTTTTGCTATTGTGTTTCCTCTAATTTGTGTGATTTGAATGCAACTAACACGGACTAACGCTGTTTTCAGCAGAATTGCCTTGGTGTCTCGTTTTTGTGCAGAAAGTCAAAGTTTCAGGAAAATTCCAGAAAAATTCCAGAAATTCTATTTTTCCAGAAGACCCACGGAGCCAGAAGACGAAGCGAAGAGGGTGCACAGGGGCACCACACGCACCTTGGGCGCGGTTGGCCCTTGCCGCGCCCAGGGGTGGTGTGGCCCCCAACGCTCCCCTTTGGACTATTTAAAGCCTCTGACCTAAAAACTTCGGGGGATCGACGCTTTTTCCAAAAACCTTACAGAGCTCCGCCGCCATCGAAAACCCTATTTCGGGGATCAGAAACTCCATTCTGGCACCCTGCCGGGACGGGGAATTGGAGGAGATCATCGCCATCATCATCACCGCCACCTCTCCATCGACCATCCATGACTCCCCCATCCATGTGTGAGTAATTCCCCGCTGTAGGCTGAGGGGATGGTAGGGATTGGATGAGATCATTCATGTAATAGTTGTGAGATTTGTTAGGGCATGGTGCCTAGTATCCATCGGTAGTGCTTATTGTCATTGTTGCAACTTATTATGCTTAATGCTTGTCACTTAGGGCCCGAGTGCCATGATCTCAGATCTGAACATGTTATTGAATCATGATGATAATTATTGTTTTGGATCATATCTATAAGTTGTATACACACGTCACTGTCCGGAACCCGAGGCCCCAAAGTGACAGAAATTGGGATAACCGGAGGGGATGGTTGCGACGTGAGGATCACATGTGTTCACGGAGTGTTAATGCTTTGCTCCGGTGCTTTATTAAAAGGAGCACCTTAATTACCAGTAGTTTCCCTTGAGGCCCCGCTGCAAACGGGCTGGTAGGACAAAAGATGTTGTGCAAGTTTCTCATTGCGAGCACGTACGACTAAATACGGAACACATGCCTATGATTGATTATTACTTGGATACCTTATTATTTATCTGCAATTGCCCTATGTATGACTATTTCATGAATTATCTTATCCATGCAACGCCCGTTCATCCATCCCTATGCCTACAGTATTTTAATCCTGCTGTCTACTGCAATTATTACTGCTGTCTTTATTTTACTACTGCTATTATTTCACTACTGCTACTGTCATAAAACTGTTGCTACTGATAAACTGTGTCGAGCAAGTCTACTTCCAGGTGCAGCTGAACTGACAAATCATCTGTCAAGGCTTATAAATATTCTTTGGCTCCCCTTGTGTCGAATCAATAAATTTGGGTTTTACTTCCCTCGAAGACTGTTGCGATCCCCTATACTTGTGGGTCATCAAGACTATTTTCTGGCGCCGTTGCCGGGGAGCATAGCTCTATTTATAAGCTCACCAGGGAGTCATACTGCTCGCTGCAATTCATTCATCATGGGTAAACCTCGTGATGATAAGGTTCGCATATTGCCATCCACTACAAGGAGAGGTACAACTCTGAACACTTCTGCTGCTCTTGATTCACCGTCTGTTATAAGTCAACTTGTCACACCACCACATGCACATGCTTCACGTGCTGCTACTTCTGCTGAATCTGAGAATGTTTCTGATGAATTTGATGATGCTTCTACTGTGCTTGATGAAAGAGGTTCACTAGGTCCTTTTCTAGATGCTACAATTGCTAAATCTAAACAACTTGAAAATACTGAAACACCTAATGAAACTCCTGTTACACCTGCTTATTCACCTGAAACGAGAGAAACTACTAGTGATGATCTTGAGGAAACTTATGTTGAACTTGATGATGACTTTATTGATGAATGCATGAATTGTGATACCTCTAAAGATGTTAATGCTATTAAAAATCTTCTTCAAAGACGTGCTGTCAACTATAAACTTTCTCCTGATGCTAAATTCGCTACATCTCCCATAAATATAAAAGATAAAGATTATGATTTCTCTGTGGACTTGTCTTTTATAACTATTGCTGAGAAAGAACCTTTTCGAGGAACTGAAAATGAAAGTGCTGTAGAACATATGAACACTCTCTCTACTCTGAGTAGTTTGTTTTCTGATGATATTAAGAAACGCAGTTACTTTGTTACTAAAATTTTCCCTTTCTCATTGAAAGATGAAGCTAAAACTTGGTTTAATGATTTATCTCCTGGATCTATTGAGAGCCCGATGGGTTTAGTCAATGCTTTCTTTCAGAAATATTTTCCTGCTAGTGCTCAACATGCTGCTTTACAGAAAATCTTTAACTTTAAGCAAAATGAGGGAGAGAAAATGCCTGAATCTTGGGCAAGGTTTTGTTCTTTACTTAGAGCTCGGCCTGGACATCAACTAGCTAAAAATGAACTTCTTGATATATTTTATAATGGACTAACTGTTGAATCTAGGACATACCTGGATAGTTGTGCTGGTTGTGTTTTCAGGAAAAGAACTCCAGATGAAGCCGAGGAATTATTGGCTAAGATAAGCCAAAATCATGATGATTGGACCCTGCCTGAACCAACTCCGGTACCTACGCCGAGGAAAAGAGGAGTAATTGAATTGAATGATGAAGAAATGAGAGAAGCCAAGAAATCTCTTAAGGAGAAAGGTATTAAATCTGAAGATGTGAAAAATCTTCCACCTATAGAAGAATTGTGTAAGCCAATTCCTCACTCATCTACAGTTGAGGTACACTCTCTCCAACGCTTTGATGATAGAGATATCCCTTATTCTAAACCTCCTGATCAATGCTTAGATGAGTTTGATAATTTCATTGTTAAGCAAAACAATTTCAATAGGAGAATAGAAAATAGCTTCATAAAGAATTCTCATGTCATTAATCATTTGCATGATGTTTTGGAAAGAACTTCTAATGATGTTAAAATACTCATTAAACATTTTCGTATGGTTCAAACTCAAATTGAGCAATTGACTAAAGTGCAAAAAGATTTGCTAGATAATGCTTCTAGAGAAAATGATAAACATGCTTTTGGTATAGCAACTAGAGGTGGTGCTTCCACTCAGGATCCTTTTATCCTGAGGGACATCCTAAAAGAATTGAGCAAGATTCTCAACTAGTTAATGAAACTACTACTCCTAAGAAAAAGAAGAAGAAGAAACATAAACATGTTGAGGAATCTCCTGAACCTATTAAAGACAATGAGCATGTTAATAATCCAAATAGTATATCTATCTCTGATGCTGAAACTGAGAGTGGTAATGAACATGCTAATGATAAAGATAAGAATGATGCTTCTGATAAAGAGGAAAGTGAAGAGGAACCTGAAAAGCATTCTAAAAACAAAAAGTACACTAAAGAAGATTTTCTTGCTAAGAAACATGGTAATGAAAGAGAACCTTGGGTGCAAAAACAAATGCCTTTTCCTACTAAGAAACTCAAATCTAAGGAAGAAGAACATTATAACAAATTTTGTGAATGGATGAAACCTTTGTTTTTGCAAATTCCTTTGACTGATGCTATTAAGTTACCTCCCTATTCAAAGTACATGAAAGATATTGTCTCTAACAAGAGAAAGATTCCTAATGAAGAGATTTCTACCATGCTTGCTAATTATTCTTTCAATGGTAAGGTTCCAAAGAAGCTTGGAGATCCAGGTATACCAACTATTCCTTGCTCAATCAAAAATAACTATGTTAGAACTGCCTTATGTGATTTAGGTGCAGGGGTGAGTGTTATGCCTTTTTCTCTTTACAAGAGACTTTACTTGGAAAAATTGATACCAACTGATATATCTTTGCAAATGGCTGATAAATCTACTGCTGTTCCTGTTGGTATATGTGAAGATGTTCCTGTTCAAGTGGCTAATAATTGCTTGATATTAACTGATTTTGTTGTGCTTGAAATGCCTGAAGATGATAATATGTCTATTATTCTTGGAAGACCTTTTCTTAACACTGCAGGGGCTGTTATTGATTGCAACAAAGGAAAAGTAACTTTCCATGTTAATGACAAAGAGCATACTGTTTATTTTCCCAAGAAGCTGGACAAATATTTGGAGTTAATACAATTACCAATATTAAAAGTATCAAAGTGGGAAGTATTGATTGCCCTATATATGAACCTCATGAAGAACTTCAATATTTATGATTGGATCTATAGCTATACCATTTAAGGTAACATGATTGTTCAATGTGGTTTAATTCTTTTATGTCATATAAAATGTATTTGGTGGCAAGACTTGATCAACCTTGTTAACAAATATGTTTTACATGCATAAAATTGCTAAACAACATTTTTCTTTCTCACCTTTGTTTTTACCTACTGTTTTGCTACTGTAATTTGCAAAGTTAAGTAATGCTTGGTCTTTACATAAATTCATTTTGTCTAGTTTTCATTGTTTAAAGCACCCAGAAAATGTCAGAAATAAAAGTTTTCAAAAAAATTCTGAAAAATTCTACAAGTCCTAGTTTTTAAAATGGAACGTGGGAGTACCAGAGAATGACCAGGGGGACCCACCAGGCCACCACACGCCCCCACGGCGCGGTGGAGGGCAGGGTCAAACTCGTGTTCTTGCTGCTCTTGCTCGAGATTTTTCGATCTACTTGCTCAGCCCATCTTTGCTGCTGAAATTTGGATCAATTGCTCTCCGGTATGTGACTCCTCCGATTATCCAAATAGAATTTTGTTTAGTTGCTTATATCTTTGGCATTTTGGTACTGTAGGTGACATGTTATTAGAGCTTGCATGCTTGTTCTTGTTTAGATTAACTAGTTTTGATGCATGTTTAGTCCTCTAGCAAGTCTCCCTAGTGTTTCCTTGAATTAATCACTCTAAAATCATTTTTTATGAGGTTTGTTTAAAATTTCAGAAAAGGAAGATGGATGGAAACCAACTTAATTATGAAGAATTGGAAGTATCAGAGGTCATGGGAGTCAACCGTGAAGACTCTGTGTTTCCCTCTATTTATCCATGCCATGAGTTTATGAATGCTGCAGGGATCTTGCAAGATTTCAACACTCTAATCTCTAATGCAGGATTGGAATACTTTGTTGCTGATGAACCACATCAATATGTAAAGCTGACTATGTCGGTGGTTCAAAGTTTTAGATTTAGTTGGAATTTGCCTACTCCCATGGTTCATTATAATATCTACAATAAAGCTGTAGATTTGTCTCTTCATGATTTTTGTGCAGCTATTAAGGTACCACATTGGGGATCTCATGAGAGGATTAGAGGTCAACCAAAGTATTTACAAGACCTCTACTCAGAGATTTGCCAAGGGAGAGGTTTTACAGCCGAGGATGGTAAAATTCGAAACATCCAATTCCTATCTGTTCGATATTTTGCCTACTACATTAGCAAATGTGTTCTAGCTAGGAAGAATGCAAGTAAATTATCTGTTTATGATTTGGCATTTCTTTCTGCTGCCTTAAGATGTGATAGAACTTATAACTTGGGAGCTATGATTGCATTTCGTCTCTCCACTAACAGTGAAAAAGGAGGGTGATACGTCTCAAACGTATCTATAATTTTTGATGTTCCATGCTTGTTTTATACCAATTGCTACATGTTTTGCATCTACTTTATATCACTTTTATACATTTTTTGGGACTAACCTATTAACAAGATCCCAAAGTGCCAGCTCCTGTTTTCTGCTATTTTTGTATTCCAGAAAAGCTAGTCTGGAAATATTCTCGGAATTGGACGAAACTACACGGGGGTGCCTATTTTTCCAGAACACACCTGACGGAGCGAAGGAGCAGCAGAGGAGGGCCACCAGGGCCCCACACGCCACGAGGGCGCGGTTCCCCCCTCTGCCGCGCCCTAGGGTGGTATGGGCCCCTCGGGGGTCCGCAGCCGCCGCCCTTTCGCCTACATATTCCCCCCGACGTGAAAACCCTAAGTACCTGAGCAAATATCCACGAAAAGATGCAGAGACGCCGCCGTCGTCAACCCTAGCTCGGAGGGTTCAGAACCTCTTCCCGGCACCCTGCCGGAGAGTGGAATCATCACCGGAGGCTTCTACATCGCCATGCCTGCCTCCGGAGTGATGCGTGAGTAGTTCATCCTTGGACTACGGGTCCATAGCAGTAGCTAGATGGTTGTGTCTCCACTTTGTGCCATCATGTTTAGATCTTGTGAGCTTCCCTACATGATCAAGATCATATTATTGTAATGCTACATGTTGTGTTTGCTGGGATCCGATGAATATTGAATATTATGTCAAGTTGATTATCAATCTATCTTATATGTTATTTAAGATCTTGCATGCTTTCCGTTACTCGTAGATGCTTTGGCCAAGTAGATGCTTGTAACTCCAAGAGAGAGTATTTATGCTAGATAGTGGGTTCATGTCTCCGTTTAACCTGGGACAGTGACAAAAAGTTCTAAGGTTGTGGATGTGCTGTTGCCACTAGGGATAACCTAACGATGCTATGTCCACGGACATATGTGTTTGTTTACATTACGCACTTTACTTAATGCAATTATCCGTTGCTTGCAACTTAATACCAATGGGGACTCGGATGACAACCCGGCGGTGGATTATTAGTCATAGATGTTGTTGGATAACGATCTATGTATTATGTCGTAATGCCCAATTAAATATCATAGTAGTCAACATGTCATGTATATGCATTGTCATGCGCTCACTATTCGTCAATTGCCCAGCTGTAATTTGTTCACCCAACATGTTAGTTATCTTTTATGGAGAGACACCACTAGTGAACTGTGGACCCCGGTCCATTCTTTTACACTGATTAAACAACCACAAACTGCAAACTGTTCCTTTTTCATTCTCTGCAATTTAATACTCATTTTCCACACCATACGTTTAATCCTTTGTTTTCAGCAAGCCAGTGAGATTGACAACCTCACTGTTTCGTTGGGGCAAAGTAGTTTGATTGTGTTGTGTGCAGATTCCACGTCAATAGTCCAGACTCCCTGCGACAGCTATTTTTCTGGCGCCGTTGACAACCTTCTGAAGAGTTGCTGCTCCTACTGGTTCGATAACCTTGGTTTCTTTCTGAGGGAAAACTTGCTGCTGACTACATCATACCTTCCACTTGGGGTCTCCCAACGAACGTGTGTTTCACGTCATCAGAGGGGTTTGTGGTGGTCTCATTGCTTCTCGTTTATTAGCCATGCATGGTGTAGGACCACATCATTTTGATATTCAGCTTCCCATTGAAAGACTTGATCTTAACTCTATGATTACCCACCAATTTGTTTCCCGCTGGTCCACCATTGATAATCTATCCTATGAATTGGTTTTTGTTAAGAAGACCAGGTGGAGAACTAAAATCTATGAACGCATAGTCTGTTTGCCTGCGCCTCTTTTGTTTAACCTTGATGTCAGGCAAGGATGGTCATTCTCGGAGGGAGACCTTGATGCATATATGGAGGAGCATGGCCTTCATGCGGATAGTGAGGAAAGAGGTCCTGAGGAGGACTTCATTCAGCCCTTCGACACTACGAGCTCTTCATACCAGTATCCTGATTATGGAGCTTCAGGCCCTTCTTCTTCACAGGATCCTGATTATGATCACGCTAGGTATGATCCGCCTGGATGGAGTTCTGGGCCATTGATGCATGTAAAATGCATACATGAACTTTGCACTTTAATTGCTTATATTCCAATCATATTTGCATCATATAAGGGTTATATCAATGTTTTATAATGATTTTTGGGAATATTCATTTATTTCCTATTTTTATGGAATTAACCTTGCACAGGCAGAAAACCCCGTTTTCTTATTTTAATGTTTCAGGGACCCAAACGTCAACGAAATCACCTGGAAATTTACAGGCGTCAATATTTGGAAGGAAGAAGACCTGTGGCGAAGGAAGCGAGCAAATGGAGGCTCGAGGGCCAAACGAGGGGGCCCACACGGCCTGGTACTGTAGCCGCGTGGGACCCACCCATTTGGGCCTCGTGGCTCCGTTGCCTTCGATCTTTTCTCCACCGACATCGTCTTGACCTAAAAACGCCTATAAAAAAGGTCCCCCGACGTTCTCTGGAAGGAGCGCCGCACAAACACAGAAAAACCGAAACGGAGATCAGGAGCTGTAGATTGGAGGGGGAAAACTCCGGCGGGGCGCTGCCGGCGTGGTCTCCATCTTCTCCATCGACTTCTCCACCATCTCCATGATGAAGAGGGAGTAGTCCACCTCTGGACTATGGGTTTGTGGAAGTAACTTATGTATCTCTCCTCTCTTGAGCTTCACTAATTAGCACCGTATGAGCTGCTGACCATGATTACGGTCACCGTTGTAATACCTTTGTGGTGGATCTTTATGAGTTAATATATGTTTGAGATTGCAATGTTTGTTTCAGTTATGAGTATAGATGCATATTATGTATCCCGTTCTTGTCTATTTGTTTTGATCAAGCATGTTTATGAGAGCGTGTGTGGGGAACGTCTGCATTAGTTGGAGTAACGGGGGGTGGCTACTGCAGTGAACGTGAGAGAAAGTTCTGCGATCCACTTTGGTATCTTTACCTTACTTTGTTGCCTCACTAGGGATAAACTAAAATACCATGCTACCGGGGATGTGGGCGTGAACATTGCCACTACTCCATGACTAGATCTAGCATGTTCTTATTTTCACTTCATGTCATGATACTTAATGCTATACTCTGAGTTATCTTAATTACTGAGGTGTTATGATTTATTTCACATCTCGGTGGAGTATAAGAGAGGTTAATAACCAAAAGATCTCTATGTTAAGACGTGATGCCCATATATTTAAGTAACTTGTTATCAAACCCTGTGTTGCAATCTCATATGTTAACTGTGTGTGTTCCATTGTCTACCACTTTATAAAGAGAGAGTGCATTTGTGAAACCATGAACCCTAGTCCATTTTTAATCATAAGAAACACCTTTCCAACACCATATACCACTTTTCTATTTGCAGCCATCATTAAATCCGAAAATACAAAAATACTTTTCATCTTGCATACATCATTCAAAAACCCAAAAATATCATTTATCATTGCATCCACCATCATTGCATCCACCATCATTGCATATTTATTTCTTGTTTGCATTGCATAACTATCCTGATATCATTCTTACACCTTGTGCTTGACAACCACAGGTGAGGTTGAGTACCAAAACATCTAACCTTGTTTTGTAGGTAACCAAAAGAAGGATAAGAAGATAAATCTACCACTTCAGATTCCCCGAGAGTTCGATATTAAACCCTCGAGTCACCCCTCGTGGGGAAAACTGTCTTCCACTTACTATACACTCTGCCCTTGGAGTCTCAACCTAATCCCGTTTACTTTTACAGGTATCAAAGCCTTGCTCTTCGGGACCATCAGCCTTGTGGATGATTGGTCTCCCACTTAGGCCAAAAGCCTAAGCTTGGGGGGAGGTATGCCGACAAGTTCACTCATTTTATCATATTCATATCATGTCGGTACTTTGTATATCCATGTTTTAGTTTGTTTCTTTTCTTTTTGGCTTTTGTTTCTTGTATCCATTTCATTTTCGCAAAACACCAAAAGACCAAAAATATTTCGCTTATTTCTCTTGCTTTTGAATTTGTAGTGCTAGTTTACTTTATTTTTCATTTCGGTTTGTTATTCAAAAATCCAAAAAGATTTTGCTTTGTTTGCTTGTTTCTTTCTATGCTTGCTTTAATTCGAAAACCCAAAAATATTTGTTGTTCTTCTGCTGTTTTGTATAGTTGTTTCAGGAGTTCAAAAATTTTCGTGGTTCCACTTGGGCTTGGTTATCATTTCACATCATTCAAGCCACACAAGTGAAAAGCAATAATGACAATCTACGACAATTCGGATGTGGTAAAAGGCTGGTATGAACTCTATTTGTTTTTCATTTTTGTAAATATACCTACTCATGTGAACATGCTTAGCTATCATAGCAGTGGTTATGTTATTTAATGATTGCTTAGTAGTTCATGTCTTCTTATGGTCAGTACCAAATTGCTAATAGTGAATAACATGTCATATAGATAATTACATGCATTGTTCTATTCGTAAAACGGTACGGCAGGATGGTATCCTCCTCTGAATAATTCACTTGATTCGACTTGGCACATACTCACACATGTTATGACTGAAAAATAAAAGTCAATTAAGTCTTGATGATCTATTTTGCCTCAGAGTTTTAGTATCATCTTTATGCCTCCGTTAATTTTATTTTGTCGCAAGCATGATTATGACCGTTATCGCTCTCGCGGTTGTCGCTTCCCAGTCTATTGCTAGCCTTCACTTGTACTGAGCGGGGATGCTGCTCGTGCATCCAAATCCTTTAAACCAAGTTATTCCAAAGAGTCCACCAAAAATTCCTATGCATGGTATTTCAGGCCATTCCAAGTAAATTTGCATGTGCTACCTTTAAAACTTTCAAAATATTTCCCTTTTTGTGTCAATGTTTACTAGCTCATGAGGAATTAGTGTGGTTATTCTTTATTCTATTTGTCAAATGGACTTTTACACCTGGACTAGCGGCATATACATCCGCTTATCCTCTAAATTTTGCAAAAAGAGTTGGCAACGGGGTGCCCAGTCCTAATTAATTACAACTTTAACCGCTTAATTCTCTTCACACTTTTGCCTTGATTCATCAGCAAGCAATGACAAACAGTGAAATACCTGCATGTGTGTAAACCAAAGAGAAAGAGGGATGATCTGCCTTGCTGGTAGAAATAACGTCCTTCATGGGAGCCGCTCTTAAAAGTCCGTTTGACAGGTAGAATACTGTTCTCACCCGCTACCATTCGTTGACAATTAACAAACACCTCTCAAAACATTTTTTTACCTCTGTTTTTAAAATAAAAAGCTCTAGCACGTGTTAATCCCTGCTTCCCTCTGCAAAGGGCCAGTCTTTTATTTTTATGTTGAGTCACCATCCTTTCTTTGAGCACTTCTTCGAGAACATAACTGTCGTTCTTAGTGTAATGTGCTTGTCCCATAATACGATTAATTGAGGCATAGCTATGATACTCTTATCTTTGATATCTTTATATCTAGTCTTCACTTGAACTTCAGAGGTGCCTTGGCATTTATGTTTTGCCCTTCAAATAAAGGCAAGCGAGATACCACTTTGTCATATCTTTTTACGAACATTGCAATTCTTGTGGATAGATGTATGCTATGTTATTCATTCTTAGTACTTGGTATCTTTTCATGATTTGCATAACTACTAGGTGTCATTATTTGCCTGGTTCCTATTATGAATTGCTTAAGTAATTGATCATATAGTAGGTATGTATACATCTTTTGAAGCAAATGTGTTCGTAAAAGTTTCTTTTGTCGCACTCAGTTGTTAACTGAATTGATTGAGGACAAGCAATAAGCTAAGCTTGGGGGGAGATGATACGTCCAAAACGTATCTACTTTTCCGAACACTTTTGCTAGTGTTTTTCCTCTAATTTGTGTGATTTGAATGCAACTAACACGGACTAACGCTGTTTTCAGCAGAATTGCCTTGGTGTCTCGTTTTTGTGTAGAACGTCAAAGTTTCAGGAAAATTCCAGAAAAATTCCAGAAATTCAATTTTTCCAGAAGACCCACGGAGCCAGAAGACGAAGCGAAGAGGGTGGATAGGGGCACCACACGCACCTAGGGCAAGGTTGGCCCTTCGCCGCGCCCAGGGGTGGTGTGGCCACCCTGTGTGGCCCCCGACGCTCCCCTTTGGACTACTTAAAGCCTCTGACCTAAAACTTCGGGGGGATCGACGTTTTTTCCAAAAACCTTCCAGAGCTCCGCCGCCATCGAAAACCTTATTTTAGGTATCAGAAACTCCGTTCTGGCACCCTGCCGGGACGGGGAATTGGAGGAGATCATCGCCATCATCATCACCGCCACCTCTCCATCGACCATCCATGAGTCCCCCATCCATGTGTGAGTAATTCCCCGCTGTAGGCTGAGGGATGGTAGGGATTGGATGAGATCATTCATGTAATAGTTGTGAGATTTGTGAGGGCATGGTGCCTAGTATCCATCGGTAGTGCTTATTGTCATTGTTGCAACTTATTATGCTTAATGCTTGTCACTTAGGGCCCGAGTGCCATGATCTCAGATCTGAACATGTTATTGAATCGTGATGATAATTATTGTTTTGGATCATATCTATAAGTTGTATACACACGTCACTGTCCGGAACCCGAGGCCCCAAAGTGACAGAAATTGGGTTAACCGGAGGGGATGGTTGCGATGTGAGGATCACATGTGTTCACGGAGTGTTAATGCTTTGCTTCGGTGCTTTATTAAAAGGAGCACCTTAATTACCAGTAGTTTCCCTTGAGGCCCCGCTGCAAACGGGCTGGTAGGACAAAAGATGTTGTGCAAGTTTCTCATTGCGAGCACGTACGACTAAATACGGAACACATGCCTATGATTGATTATTACTTGGATACCTTATTATTTATCTGCAATTGCCCTATGTATGACTATTTCATGAATTATCTTATCCAAGCAACGCCCGTTCATCCATCCCTATGCCTACAGTATTTTAATCCTGCTGTCTACTGCAATTATTACTGTTGTCTTTATTTTACTGCTGCTATTATTTCACTACTGCTACTGTCATAAAACTGTTGCTACTGATAAACTGTGTCGAGCAAGTCTACTTCCAGGTGCAGCTGAACTGACAAATCATCTGTCAAGGCTTATAATATTCTTTGGCTCCCCTTGTGTCGAATCAATAAATTTGGGTTTTACTTCCCTCGAAGACTGTTGCGATCCCCTATACTTGTGGGTCATCACCACGACCCGGGACCAGAGGTCTTTTCGCCCAGCGCGCGCAAAGAGGCCTCTGGTCCCGGGTCGTGGCACCACCCGGGACCAAAGGCTCCCTTTTTTCGTTCCAGCGCTCAAAGTTTTAAAATTTTGCGCACGAATATTTGAATGTTAATTTAAATATGCATTTTAATAGCTTCTGCATACTTTTGAATCTGAAAAAAAAATACAACATGAAAAGTGTTTGAATTTGCAACACTAATCCAAAGCAATTTTCTGTTGTTTAAATTTGCAACATTGAAAAGTGTTTCAATTTAAAAAATGCATTAACTAATATTGTTTAAATTTAAAAGACATCTCTTTATTTTAAAAACATCTTTAACAACATCCAACAGACTTACATAAAAGGATACATTATTACACATACTAACAATTACGTTACTACATAAACGGACTTGTTGCTCGGAGGCCATAGGATTAGGGGGAACGGCGGGAGGAGCCAGCCCCGTTCGCGGACCGCCCGGTTCTCGCGTGCACGTTTGCGGCGGAGGGCAAGATCATGGAGGATGAGTCTTTCAGCGCCCAATCCAGCTCGGAACCTCCTTCGCCTTGAGCTGGCAGGCAGTTCTGGCTGGCTGTACACGGTCGTCGTGGACGGACCGGAAGGTGGCTTCAAGGGCCTCCTGCATATGCGGCCCGCCGCGCTCTTCCCCATGGTCGCTCCAGTCGAAGTCGTCGTCGTCATCCTCCTCGTCGGGAGGGGCGGCGGCGACTGGTGGAGGTACGGCCGCGGATCCCCACGCCACCCCTGCGGCGTACGCATCCTCCTCCGGCACCGAAGCAGGAGGCCGGTAGCAGGGCATTCCTGTCCACGCCGGGCTCGTGGGCATACGGCGGGATAGGCTCCCACGGTAGCGCCCAAGCGCGCTCTACCGAGCACGCTCGACCTCGTCCAGAAGGCGCTGCGACAGGTGTGGCGGATCCATCTCGTGGAGACGATGCGTTCGTGGCTAGGAATGGTGGATTAGGGTTTACCCCTCGGCGACAATATATAAAGACTTCTAGGGCAGCGCTAGGGAGGACACGTGGCTAGGGCAGCGCTGGGGAGGACACGTGATTGACATGAGTCGTGACCGCAAAGCCCGCCTTTAGTCCCGGTGTGTTACCAACCGGGACTAAAGAAGCACACGGATCGTGTGTTTCTTTCAAGCGCTTGTGAGACGTTGGATCAGGGGTGTGTTTCTTTTGAGGGATTGTGAGCTGTTGGATCAACACTATCACGACCACTTCGTGAGCCACTTGACCCGGTTGGTGTTACCAACCGGGACTAAGAAGCACACGGACCCTATATATAGCATCCATCGATCATTGGCAGTACACGGGTAGCAGAGAGCAAGATTTCTGAGAGGCAGAAGTTCCTAGAGCGGAGGCTGAAGGTGAACCCCCCCTCGACGGATCCAAGCAGCGGCAAGGATCTCTGATGATTAGCAACATCTCCAACACTTGTTCAGACGGTTGCAGATCATCAGAGACGTCTTGCCGCTTTTGGATCGAAGGCCGATTTCCGTCTCACGACCACGCGATGATTTGCCGATTTGCCGGTCAGAGTGGCCACTGGAGAAGGTAGGCAACTTTGATCGACGTGTTCTGAAAGGGGCACTCACGAGCCACCGTCGGGCTGTATGCAGGGGAAACCGTGTGTTTTGTTTCAACTTTCAGAACACAGTTACATAAAGGTTTAATACATTATTACACATCACCAACAACATCCCTATCTAGTGTTCATTTCGGTATACGAAGCATTCGACTCCCGTCATACGTCCAACGGTGCCAAGTACGCTGCCTCTCTCCTGATTCCCTTCTCCCGACGTAGTGTTGCATACACCTTAGGTGTTTGATCAAATTCCCACTATTTTTTTTCAGATCTCGGCATTTACGTCGGCGATGTCCGGACACCTGTTGGACAATAACGGCCCTGTGCGGGAATGGGCTCCGCCGGGCTGGCACTTGGAGGTGTTATTCTCCGGAACGCGTAGCTTGATGGAAATCCGGGCGACGTCGTCGACCCGGATCTTCTTTGTGGAGGTCGCGTGGGCCAGGGAGGTTCCAGAGGGAGCCGGCCCCCGAGGAGGTGGTACGTCGCCGTATCAGGGAGGAGGATGCGCACGTTCGTCGCTACATGTATATGTTGATACGGTGTATAATAATACATTGCAGGTATTGTATAGGGATCCTTCTCATGTGATATTGGCCCTGTGATGGTTCCTCCTGCTCTTTGGGTGAGGCGCGCTCGTGATGCACCCGCGACTTAGGACGAGGCAGAAGTTAGTTAAATAAAATGGCATGGACTCCAGCTGTAACCGGATTAAATAAAGATGTAAGCGTGTGATACACTCCAGCTGTAACCAGATTAAATAAAGATGTAAGCGTGATGCACTCCAGCTGTAACCGGATTAAATAAAGATATATCCTCTTGCATATATCTTTTTATGTGTACTAGTTGCTATGTGAAATAATAAACTTGATTTTCGACAAAAGTTTCACAAACACTCTTCACAAAAAGTACTATCATGTAGAAACAACTATAATAGAATGACATGATCTAAAATTCAGCACATACATCAAAAGCTTCAGAAAGCTTGATCACATCATAATTAAACAGGACATAATTAATACAAATAATAGTTCAGATATCCATTACAGCATAATTAAAGATACACGCATATATATGATAATAGATTAGGAGACCAAGCACTACATAATAATAGAGATATAAAGTGTTCGCCATTGCAAACACTACTCGTCCTCCGGATCAGAATTCCCCCAAGCAGGAGACCCATGGGCACTGGTGGTGGTACTAGGTGACCTGCCCATAGTTGACGATTCTAATCTGGCGATACACCTCGTATGCAACGTACGCATCTATTGCTGCATACTCAATGTTGGTAGCGCAAGTGGGTCCTCACACAGAGTTTGTGCTGATCGTTGTGGAATTTGTCTTCATATCAGCGTACTCCTCGTCGATCAAAGGCGAATGCCATATTAG
>CAMZMU010000055.1:36203217-36335175 GCA_947311845.1 Poa pratensis
GGCTGAGCACATTTTCTGCACAGAGGCCAGAAAACCTCTGAGTCCGGAGACTCCGGTCCTGGGGACCGGATTACTCCGGCCTAAAAGGCTCCAAAAAGCTTCTTTTCTCTTTTTGGTGTAGATGCACATGTGCTGGACACATTTAAAAACCTGCAAACACTTAACACCAGATTAAAACTATCACATGTGTTGTTAACTAACACACAAAAAATAAGGGATACAAAAATGTCCTTTCACCGGCCGCCGCCGCCCCACGGTCCGGCCATCCACCAAACGAGAGCGAGGACCTCCCTCGGCCACCTTTTGGCAGCAGCGGAGGGGTGCCGCCACCGCCGCGGCGAGGCCGGGCGACGGCAGCGGCAGGGCGATGCGAGGGGTGAGGCGAGCGGGCTTGGTGGTCGCCCTAGCGTCGCTGGGGGGCGACGCGAGGGGAAGAAGTCAGAGGTCGTTTTTTATGGGTAATGTTATCATGCCATGAACCTAACCCGAATGTGAAGTTCTTGAGTTGGCGTATTTATACTCTGTAACTTTGGCCATGTGGCATCAATTACTACCATTGTTATAGGTGACAGTGCAGCTTTGGCCACTGGTTGAATAATCTGGCGGCGATATATTTGTGTCGTGCTGTTTTGTTTATCTATCCAACGCAAGTTCACCCATATCATTCTGAAGTATCATCTCTTTGAATTATTAAATTGATGAACGAATGGTTTGCTTTTGCTGAGAATAATTGGGTTCATGATCATGTTATCGCCCTTTATTCCCTCCCTTGGCTTTCCTTTATCTTTTCCTTTACCTCCCTTTTTAGCAGGCGACCGTCCCTTTATTATGTTATTGAAGGATATGCATTTTAGTATTTGAGCTGTGGTTAGGTCAAGTGCTCTGGAGTACATATACTTTTCAAGTTAGAAACGAAAGCAGATGGTAAAAACGACATCTGGATAACACTTGGGTTGGGCGCGATGTGCCACAAAACTGACCTTTGGTACAAACATAACTTGAAAAGACCTGTCCTAGAAACTTTAACCAATTATGACCCTTTTGGCAAACACCAAGTATTGTGGCGTTTTGATCAAGGTTATAAAAAGTGTGCTTAAGCGCACACTTAGGCTATGAGCTTCTATTAAACGTGCGCTTAATTGCGCCTAGCGATTTGCTTCTTTAGAAAAGAAAAAAAGCAGAGACAAAACGCTCAATTAGCGCATAATGCTTAATAGAACCTTGGTTTTGGTACATGGTGTGAAGACCAGGACGTTTGAGCAGTGGAAACGTGTTTGCACCGTTTCGGCGCTTAGATCAATGTCGGTCACGTCTATCGTCTGGCTCAAACAGGCGCGTGACCAGCCACTGCCGCCATGTGTTTGTTGCTGGCGCGTGCACTACGTGGACGTGTGCGATATGCTGTGAGTACGGCGAAAACAGGTACTCTTAGTCAATTAATTTGGAACGGAGGAGGGAGTAGGAATATTGTACAAGGAATTGTACAATCACATTGCCATCAATTGGAGCAAAGTTTGTACTGAACGATCTTACTCACTTTGTCCTCAAATAGGTGAGTTATATCAAGAACTACATTGACCGCACCACGAACCGTGGGATTGCTGTGTTTCTTCTTGTACGGATATTACCTCTTTATTGTCCAGTTACGTGCGATGCGATGTGAGAAATCAAATCCATGGCGACATGATTCGCTGTTCTTTCGCCCCGTACCGGCGGGCGTCCAGCGGGCGGTGGCCCAACCCGGTGCGGTGCCAGCCGGCCGCGGCACAACACAAAGCCGACGGATGGTGGTTGTTGGCTTGTCCCGGTCGATCCTCCACGGACGGCTTTGTCAGGGCTGCTGCCCATTCCGTCCATGCCTTCTCCAGTCAGTCTCCGGACTTGTTTGTTGTGGGCAAAGAAGAAGAGAAGATGATTCTGCTGCCGCTGCTTTGGCCTTTGGGGACGTCCTTCTTTTGGGGTGGAAATGGAAACGATGGTGACTGGGCATGGCACATTAGATTGGCACTCGTCGTCGTCGTTGTCGATGCTGATCGTAATTTATCGTTAGCACGTCCAGAGAGCCACGAAGCGCACGCGCCACCGACCGCCCGCACCATCTTGCGGATTACTCGCCAAGTCGCCATTGCTGGACAGTCACCGGCCGTGTGTATGTTTAGTGTAGTAGTATTTGATCGTTGTACCAAACCTGAAATGCGTCCGCTCTGCTGTAGCGTAGCAATGAGCACTGCAGTGCAGTGCGCCTACCCTCTCGGTGATTCGACGCCACCTTAAACTGGTTTTTAAGCGTGGTTAGACCTAAAGCGCGGGTTATGATGATGCTAAACAAGAAGAAGCGGGTGGGGAGGAGGGACCACCCACACTGCACCACTTTTGGTACTGGCGCTCTGCCCAGAATACGCCCGCTGACATGCGGGCCTGCCCGACTGCCGATCCCACCGTCGCGTGCGCGTGTACTACACAGCTCAGCTCGCCAGCAAAACTGGAAAAGCGGCAGCTTTCCTTTCCTCATGCCAACCGTTCGTAGCTGGATGGCAGTTCACTGACACATCTTCCCAGTGGTTTGCGGGTCCCAGCGCTCGGTACCAGTCGCGTGGGCGTGGCAGTACATCCTGCACTGCAACCCCTCTCGCGCATGGCATGTCCCACATGTCAGTTTATGGATATGTACGTACAGGCAGCTGAGGTGAGGTGCACTTCGAGGGGGCCCGCGCACTGTCTCAGTGTGTCAGTCACTTGCCCGCCCTCCGGCCTTTTCTCTGTGCCTTCTTCGTCTCGCCCAAACGGAACCTCCCTGCTCACGCTACAGAACAAATAGGAGGGAGGGAGGGACTACTCTTCTTCGGCAATGGAGGCGTGAGCGAGCGGTGGTTGGCGCTGACTAGCTGCAGACCGACGGGCGGGGAGGAATCCTTTTCGTCGGTGCGTGCGTCCTCCTCCGGAGCGGCGGCAACGGCCTGGCTCGCGCCATTCTCCGTGCTGCATTACGCTCGTGCTTTGCTTGCTTCGGAAGGTGAAACCGCCTCTGCTTTCTGCGCCACCCGCTTGTTGTTTGGTCGTGCCCGGTTTATGTGGAGCTTACTGGGGCAGCGTTTGTTGTCGGTTCAGATCCGTTCCTCAGACTCCCTAGAGCTCCACTCTGGTTGGTTCGCTTTTTCCCTGGTGGCTTTGCTTGCTCCCGTTTGCGTTTTACCTGCCGCTGCTGCATTCCGTTTCTTCAACATCGATTCGTCTCCCTAGCTTCAGCGCGTTCTGCTATCTTTTGACAGAATTTTCCAGCCTTGTTTCACTGGTTTTCCTACGGTTATTTCGACGTGACCCTTGTAAGTTCTTCGAAAACTATACATGAGTTGTGAGCTGTGGATCTGTGTGCTGACGAGCTGCGCTATTACATTGAAGGTTCAGAATTTCCGGCGTTTTGGGCTGTTTAGGCTACTATGGGGAAATCCCCGGCTAAGTGGATCAAGTCTGTGCTCCTCGGGAAGAAATCAGCCAAGTCTAGTTCTATCAAGGCAAAGGATTTGCCGGTAAGCACTTTCAATAATGCAAATAGGTTGCTAACAGGTAGTTTTCCAAGAATTTTACATTTGATTTATGCAATTTGCAGTGAAGAATTTCATATATGCACTCACGTTAGCTCTCGCAAATGCTAGTTACATAGTGTACTAATTTCATATTTTCTTGTCTAATTTTGGGTTTATCGATGCATTCATCTATTAGTAATAGCTTGGGAGAAAATCGTATTCCATTTAAATTTTCACAACGATGGTTTCAAAAAATAAAATTTACACAGTTGTAATCACATGGCGTCAAATTGCCATACCTAAGAAACATTACATGCACATTTGATTTTCCTCTTTCTTTCGTCTGCTTTATTCATGTTGTCAGGTTGTAGCTAACTAGCCATGTGTGCCTTCTGCAAATAATCAGTTGAACCTTGAAGTTGATATTTGCGTTTTTCTCCTACTTTTTTTGAATGGTTGAGTTGACCATATTTTTTGTCGCTCGAATATAGAAGACCGCAAACAGCAATGGACACACTGCTGGGAAGGAGCCTGAATTCTCTGACAATTCTCCCGTGATCTCGGAGCCGGTACTTCTTACCAATGGAATTTCCAACTTGCCCAACGGGAGGGCAATGGAAAACATGGACCGTGTTGGGTCTGACATTCCAATTAGTCCCGAGAAACTGAAAGAAGAACTAGCAGCAACAAAGGCACAAGCGGCTTTTCGAGGTTACCTGGTAAGTGGTAACACCTTTTTCCTAAACTGATTCATACAGTATTTGTACAGTTCATGCCATCTCGGTGATGCGTCTGCCGACTGCAAACTCTGCAAGTGTTTCTCCTAGCTTCTAAACCTTTTATGTAGTGTCTCATGAAGAGAAAACAGATAAATAAACAAGTATAACCATTCTCCTATTAAAAAGAAAATTCAACCATCCTAAAAAAATCGATTGGCTTATTGGCTACAAAGCCATTAGTATCTGCTGCTACTTCAGCACTTTTACAATTTTCTTTGGGAAATCATAAAAAGCACCATCTGCAATAATGTGTCCCAGACTCTCTACATTAACTGTTGTTAAAAAAATGCATTTTAAATCTTGGGTATCTGAAAAAGGTAGTAATCACCAGTCTGTTACGAACATAGTCATTTACAATTACATGTAGTTAGCACGGTGCTAATGTTGGAATGGTTGTGAACCTGTTGTGCAGGCACGCAGGGCATTCCGCGCGTTAAAAGGTATCATAAGACTTCAGGCACTGATTCGAGGGCATCTTGTAAGGAGGCAGGCTGTTTCAACCCTTCATGCGACATGGTTGATTGTGAAGTTTCAAGCTCTAGTTCGTGGAAGAAATGCTAGACTTTCTAGCGCTGCCATGCAATTATCTGAGAAGTTTGGACGACATAAGTTTGGAGTGAGTACCTCTCCATGCTCCCTCCCTTTACGTGTTCTATTTTTTTTACCCTGTACATGTTCTTTCTTTTGTTTAGTTAATCTGTTAGTTGCAGACAATAAACGACTGCAACCTTCATAATGTAGAAATAAGTCTGGCACATAATTTTCTTATAAATCACTTGTTGCACAAAGTAATGCACGGCTCAACATGAGAACATCAGAGAGCAATGTGGCCTTAAGCCAGTATGGCAGAACTGTGCAATTTTTACTAGTATTTGGTAGCTAGTATGGCAGAAGAATCTGAAACAGTTGTTGCTTGCATCTATCAGGGTGATAAGTCGTCGGATACATGGAAGGAGAAGCTATCTTCAAATGCATATGTTCGAAAGGTATGCTATTTCTTTCGAGAATAAATAACTACTAGCGAGGAAAAAATCTTCAGCCTGCTCATTCTTATCAAAGAAATGCATATCACAGCAAGCTTACTTTCTATTTATATTCCAGAGTTGTTCTAACTCACACTTGCATATTTGTAGCTTTTGTCTTCACCAGTTTTGATGCAACCTCTTCACATTCGATATGATGAGAGGAACCCCAATTCAGCCAACAATTGGCTGGAGAGATGGACAATAAGCTGCATCTGGAAACCTGTCCCTGAACGAAAAATAGTTCCTGATGGGAAACCACAAGTAAGGAAGGCCAGTTATGCCATGGAAACTCACTCCGCGAAGTTAAAGCGCAATGTCCGGAAGTTTTCTGCTGCTACAGCTGAGACTCAAACAAACACTTTTGAACCTGAAAAATCAAAAAGAAATCCAAGGAAATTCTCGGGCTCACCTGCTGATTCAGTACCGGATAGCCAGTTATCTGAACTTGAGAAGGTTAAGAGGAACCTTAAAAAGGCAACTAACTCCATGGCTGAAGCCTCTAAGATATCAAATTCCAAGGCTGATACCGCGAAGGTATATAATTCCACAACTGACGAGCCAAAGGTATCTGATTCCATGGCTGAATCCTCAAAGATATCCAGTCTTCTAAACGGTATCTCTGGCCATCACAACAACCAATTTGAGAAAGCACTACCGAGTGCATGTGAGGCTTCGTTTCCTCCTCAATCTCGAGATCATCACAGTGGCAATCTCTTGGAAAATTCAAACATGGATAAGCTGGTATCTGATATAAAATATGATCTGGAAACACCATTCTTACCCGAGGAAAACTTTAGTGCACCTACTATTGTTGCTCAAGCAGATGAATTTATGGAACGGCGGATCCTTGATAATGGAGATGATACCATAGAAAAGAAAGAAGAAACTAGGTCCAAGGAAGAACCTCTGTCTAATGGAAAGCTTAGAACTAAGAGGAGGTCTTCGTTCTCTAATTCAGAGTATCCGGAGAGTGGAACCAAGAATACTCCAGTTCCACCAAGGAAGCCAAGCTATATGGCTCCAACAGAATCCTTGAAGGCAAAATTGCGAGGACCACCCAGATTAGATGCTGATCTACCCGTGGACAAGAATAGCTTCACCCGCCGCCAGTCTCTTCCTTCTGCTGTGAACAGTAAGTTTTGTTCCCACTTTGAATTTTCCTGAAAAAGCGAACAGTATAGTGAGCTTGCACTTGAGGCATAAACAAATATCAGCTCAAAATGGTGGTAGCGAAGCTATAGGTAATTTTTCTAGATAATTTAACCGAAAACTACCTCGCCCTCTGCACCCGAAAGTGAACATAACCCAAATTATTACACAGTCATTACAATATTTGCGCCATCTGGCAACAAAGAAAGCAACAAGCTACATGATCAAGTGCAAAATCAAATATTGCATTGGAAGTTATAAAACCACCACTCTACTAGGACATATATCCATTGGTAGCCAACACCACCAACCTCCTGACACCAATGATGCACTGAAAAGTGATATAGTATATGTAATCATAAAGAGATGCCAAGGCCTATGCAATGCATGTAGCTATCTACAGATGTATGTGTTGATGTTGGAATGTATCTGATTAGCATAGATTTTAGAGCTCACAAGTCAGCACTGCATGCATGTTTGGGAACAATGCCAAGCTGTATAGGATTCTGAAACCTAAACATACGGTTTGTTGCTTATCATTTCTCACATTTCGATTGTTTCGTTCTACTATGTGCAGATAGAGGAATCAAAACGGAATGGAGACGGTGAACAGGCTATCAAACTTCCATGCGAAGATTTCCCCATCTGAAGAGTGTAGTACTGTGGATTAAGTCTGTTGCTGTCTAATTGTCTCTTGTAAAGATATGTTGTTATAATGTTATCCCTGTGTTGAACTAGCTTGTGGTGATATGTCCGGTGCTATTTTGATTTTTCTACAGTTCCTTTGTGCCATTTACTATGTCTTAAATGTAAAGATACAGTTTGCTTTGCTCATTTTTATTGTGACGACGACGCAGCAGAACTGCTTTCACTATGAAGTGCCACATCTGGTTGAACTGCCTTGTTCTGGTGGTCGACGGGATGGGTACTACAAGTCTGAATATGACTGTTCTCAACTCCTTTTCCCTTACACATTTTTACCAATTTAGTATAGGATCCGTTTCCGTTGTGGCCATGTGTGTGGAGTGGTGTTTGGCACCCGTAGTATATGCTTATGGTTTTTAATTTTTGATTTTAACATATTTTGAAATGTAAAAAAATTCAGACAAAAATTGTATGCATACATCTCGACATTCTTAGATGTTCAAAAAGTTGTTTCATGGAAAACCGACATTTTTTGTGGCGTGTGTCAAAAGTCAAAATTTGGTGCTAGAAAGGTTTTTTATGAGACATGTTTTTGTCTTTTTACACAACACACAAAAAATGTCGGTGTTTCGTGAAACTTGAAGTGCACACATAGAATTTGGAGATGTACGGCCGAATTTATTTTCGAAATTTCGAGCATATGTTCCCATGTGCCAAACTGAATTACCCCATGTTTTTTAGTCAGAGCAACTAGCAGTCTAGCGTAGCCGTACCCTGCGAGCACGCGCGGCCGCCGCCCTCGCCGATGCTTTGCCAAACCCAAAGCAGTGCAGCCGCGCCGCATCGCGCACGACGGCACGACCGCCGGAAGCCGCCGCGAGGTCCGCCCTCCGCCAGCAATGGAGGCTCGCCTCGTCAAGACCCGACCGCTCCACGCCCTCCTCTCCGACGCCACCACCTCCCGCGCCGCACGCAACCTGTTCGACGCGGTGCCACGCCCGACCCCGGCGCTCTGCGGCACCCTCCTCTCCGCGCTCTCCAAGCTCTCTTCGCACCAGGAGCTCCTCCAAGCCCTCTCGTCGATGCACCGTAAGGGCACCACCGTCCCGTCCGGCTGTGTGCCGCTCATCGTCAAGTCCTGCGCGCTCTCCGCCGCGTCCTGGCAGGGCAGGCAGGTGCACTGCCACGCGCTTATCCGAGGGCTGCTTGGGGATGCCTTTGTGCACACTGCCTTTGTGGATTTCTATGCCAAGAACGGGGACATGGCGTCTGCTGTGAGCGTCTTTGAGGAGATGCATCTGAAGGATCCGATACCGATCAATTGTTTGATCACCGGATATTCAAAGTCCGGTGATGTAGATAAGGCCAGGAAGCTGTTCGATGGTATGTCGAGGAGGACATCTGCTTCATGGAATTCAATGATCGCGTGCTATTCTCATCGCGGAGAATTCCAGGAAGCATTGACTTTGTTTGATCGGATGCTGAGTGAGGGTGCAAGGCCAAACGCTATTACCATCACGACGGTGTTTTCAATATGTGCAAAGTCTGGTGATCTTGATACTGGAAGGAGGGTAAGGGCTCTGGTCGGAGAGGAGGATTTGCAGAACGTGATAGTGCACACCGCTTTGATGGAAATGTATGTAAAGTGTCGGGCTATTGACGAGGCACGTCAGGAGTTTGATCGGATGTCGCGGAGAGATGTCGTGGCATGGAGCACTATGATCGCCGGTTATGCGCAGAATGGCAGACCACACGAGTCTCTAGAGCTGTTTGAGAGGATGACGGCAACCGATTGCAGGCCAAATGAAGTCACACTTGTTGGTGTGCTGTCTGCGTGTGCTCAGTTGGGCTCTGATGAACTAGTAGAGCAGTTTGGGAACTACGCTGAGAGCCAAAAACTGCCACTCACCAGTTACCTAGGATCCGCTCTGATTGACATGTACACCAGGTGCGGGCATGTTGGCAGAGCCCGTAGTGTCTTCGACCGGATGGAACAAAAGGGGGTCATCACTTGGAACTCCATGATCAGAGGCCTAGCAATGAACGGCTTTGCGGAAGACGCGATCGGCTTATATGAGAAGATGGAGGAGGACGGGGTCCAGCCTAACGAGATCACCTTCGTCGCGCTATTAGCAGCGTGCACGCATGCTGGCTTGGTAGAGCAAGGCATGGCATTCTTCGAAGAGATGAGGAGAAAACACCATGCTGACCCTCAAGTAGAGCATTGCGCATGCATAGTAGACCTCCTCTGCAAATCGGGCAGACTGTGGGAGGCGTACAAGTTCGTCTGTGACATGGAGGTCGAACCAAACGCGGTGATCTGGACCACTCTGCTCAGTGCCTGCAGAGTCCACGCTGATGTCAAGCTCGCCAAGCTCGCCGCAAGCAAGCTCCTAATATTGGAGCCTGACAACTCGTCCATCTACGTCCTCCTGTCCAACATCTACGCTGATGCCGGTCTCTGGGGTGATGTGAGGGAGATCAGGGACCTGATGAGGAGCAAGAACGTGCAGAAGCTGTCTGCCTACAGTTGGATAAAGCTGGACGGCGAGGTGCACAAGTTCTTGGTGCAAGACACATATCACCCGAAATCAGCCGAGATTTACGAGGTCGTCGACAGCTTGGGGTTGCTGCTGGACCGGGCCAACTCTGACCCCGACCTGCTAGCTTTTTTGAACAAGGGATCCCAAGACTTGAGTGTAGAAATAATGTAGGTTGTCTTTTGTGCTTTGTATTCGATTTTGTTACTACATTTTTCTTACGTTTCAGCCGACGGAAGTTCCGTCGTCCGATGTAAGAGTATCTCTAGGGGAAGGAGAAAACCTCCCTTCTTGTGAGAGGAGAAGAAATTTAAGAGTGAAAACAGCTCATCCCTAGCAGACTCTCAAAAACTGGTTGTGCTCTCTCACATATATTTCTCACTGCTTTGCATATACATTACAAATAAATATGATTTCACAAGATCAACACAAAGGCGATTAACATAATACCGATAGCATAGTGAAACAAAGTAGTGCAACATACAAACCGATAGCATAGTGAAACAAAGTAGTGCATCATACAAAACCGATAGCATAGTTCTAACATGAATAAAATAGCTGAATTATTCGTGCAAACATGAAAAAAAATCAAGCCACCGAGCTGCCATTGTCGTCGGCTCAACCATCGTCGCCACCATCACCACGAGAAAGTATCTAGTGCTACCACACATATAGGTGCTTCCTGTGCTACCGCCTACCGTTAAGAAAAACAATTTTAATTATTTAAAAAAAATTCTAGGAAAAAGTGTGCATGTTCACAAGATATGTGTCTACAACCTCCATAAAGTTCAGGTCCAAAATCAAATTGACCATTGAGGAAAAAAAAAAGACAAATCCATAATGAATAGTATCACTAGTGTCACAAAAGGACAAAAGGCAAAAAATGTCACTATTCATACTAGATTTATCCTTTTTGTTTCTCAATTTTTCTTTCAAATTTGGATCTGAAATTTTTTGAGGTTGTAGACACATACATTGTGAACACTCACACTTTTCATGGAAATTTGTGAAACATATAAAATTGTTTTTTTATCGGTAGCACAGGGAGCACCTAAATAGGTGGTAGCACTAGATATTCTCTCCATCACCACCACCGAATTCACCATGCTCACCACCACCGAATCGCCGTCGCCAAATGCACATCTAGGGATAAACAAAGAACGGAGTACTTTTCGCTCGTCACCTCGGAGTGTGTATTTAAGGGTAATTCTCAAACTCATGCCATTAAAATTAAGGTAATACTATGTTTTGCTACTTAAATCTAAGTATGCGAGTAACCCACTTGCTTAGAAGGTATTATCATTACATTCATAAGAAACTAGGTGTGTTTTTATGTTAACATGTTGCCCATAATGTTTATCGTTAAAACATAACAGTTGTGTATGAATTGTTGCTCATATCTATGCTTAATATTGTACCACAATGTAATCCATTAATCCAGGTCCATTATTTACAAAAGACTGACCTGTCGGCCAGTCCTCTTGCATCTTTACATTTATTGGGTTATCTCTGAAAAGAGCATCCTTACATTTATTGTTCTCATGCATTTTATTTTCAAATAAGTAATTCCATCATCATAATTTGTTTAATTTGTTTAGTGCATAGAAAGTTAGAATTGTGACACCCTAGTTATATAGAATAAATACCTTTACCTTCTTGCTACTGTGGTTCGATACCCTATATTTCATATTGAAAGGTGATACAACTATCCCTGCACTTGGGGTAATCAGCAGTGCAACAAGGTAAAAAGGTATTTCTTATAGTAAAAGATGGACCGAGATTTTATTGATTTACTTGACCTCTCTTTTATAAACATATTGACACAATATAACATTTACAGACAAGATAAAATACAATGCAACTTTATATTATATATGTATGATTAGCATATGGTTTACCTCCTACCATGTCAAACGCAACATAAATACCACCAAATTAATGATCTGTTATTCCTCTTTTGTACCATTTATATTTTGTGTGCATAGTTTGGAGGTTAGAATGTGGTGTTATGTGCTATGTTTTGTGTTCCAGTGGGTGATTCCGTGGATGCATTTCAAGTACTCCCTCCAATCCATATTAATTGTCGCTGAATTAGATGTATCTAGACATGTTTTAATGGTATATACATCTGGTTTAGTGATAATTAAGATGGATCGGAGGGAGTAGTAGAAGTAGACGTTCTTTGAGACCATATGTGACAAATTTAGGTGGCAGAAAAGTGTACCAGAGGACATTTGTGTCTCATTTGAGAATGTTAGGTGAGTCACTCACTAGTGATATTTTAGCATGAAAAACTATAGTTGAGTGATATTTTTGGACTTGTTTTCACTAATGGTACTCCCTTCGTTCCAAAATAATTGGAGTTCCAGATTTATCCTGAGTCAAACTATTTATGTCTTGACAAGTTTGTAGAAAATATATCAACATCTACAACATAAATTTAGTTTTATTAGATTAATAATACAATAAATTTTCAAATTATATAGATTTGTGGCAGATATTGACATACTTTTTATAATTCGATCAAACTTAGTACTCTCTCTGCCTACCATTTTAATTTTGGTCACATACATACTAAAATGAGTGAATCTATGTACAAGATAAGTCTAGATTCATTCATTTCAGTATGTATGTGGACAAAATTAAAATGGTAGGTAGAGTGGTTTATGGAGTATTAGTGAAGGGAGGAGTACAAACCTACAACTTCAGTTTATTTTAGAGCTTTCGATTTCCGTTTTATGAGTGTTGGGTGGGCCTGGCCTAGCAAGGAGATTTGCCTAGAACCTGCATCTCTCTTTTCTTTGGTAATAACTAAGGAGGTGCTGCACGAGACAGTCAGAATACCACATTGCTGGATTCCTTTTTCGTCTTCCCCTGAGGCCCTGAACCCGATCGAACACCTCTGAAAAAAAACGTCCGATCGAACAAGCCAATGGAGCTGGAAGCTGACAAGAGCGCGGCGTCGGCGGCGGCCAGCGACGACGCCATCCAAGAGGAGTCCCCGGCCCCTGCCCAGAACGGGAAGCCCGGATCCGGGGCGGCGGCGCCGGAGCTGGATGTGCAGCTCTTCCTGCGGGGCCGGGGTCCGGTGGCCGTGTTCCGGTCGCCCCTGGGCGGGTATACGCAGGACCAGCTGGAGGTGGGGGACATCCTGGAGAAGCACGGCCTCAAGTGCGTCTTCGCCTTCGACCCCGCCTCCCGCGCACGCGGCGTCGCCATCCGATTCAACCCACGCAACGGCCGCTCCCTCCTCCCCTACGCCGCCGGCTCCACCATCTCCCTTGACGGCGAACCCAAGGTAGTTAATTTCTCCTCAGTTTGAGTATCCTGATAGATATTTGCCAGGTTACTACTAGTGGTCTTTGTATGACGCGTTGGCTTCTTTGGTGGTTTATTATAAGGATCCTTTGGTGAAGCGCATCACGAAGATGATGATCAGCGTCTGCGCCATGGCGGTGGTAGCTGCGCTGTTGCTAAAGGAGGCCAAGATGCCCGAGTGGCTCAAGGAATCCAAGTTGGGCAACCTCAACTTCCCACCGTGGGTTCTGGCTTGCGTAGTCATTCTGTTCACGAGGCTCCGGAAAAGAACCAGGGGTCTCCTCAAGAAGGTTGGGTTGTCTTCGTGAGGTACAAACAGTTTAATCATGTTTACCCCTGCTTTTTTTTTCACTGGAACAGTTTAATCATGAGTATGATGTAAGACACATACGTTTGTGTAAAAACTTATACTACCCAGGGAGCTGCAGAAACACAGTGTGACAACGTTCTAGAGTGCAAAATATGCTTTATGATTCTGCTAAAAATTGTCAGTGTAGTTTCTGCAGTCCTGTTATGGCAGTGTTGTTTGAGATCCATTCTGTAAACTGGTGACTTGATGTTGATATTAGTGTGGACATTATTCACGATTCTGTGTATTGCTGCTAAAATGTTTGTGTGGTGTCCCTTGCAAACTATGTCATGACATGTGCTTGAACCGTTCGACCTCACATCTTAATACTTGGCCTTGTGAAATTAAACTCATCAGTGTTCTTCTACTGAATTTTAACTTGGCACGCTTCCATTTTTAACAGGTTACTGATGGGAATGGCAAGCGCAATGCTCTTTTGGCTGTTTCTTCCAGTTTGGCGTCAATGTTGGAGATGTACCGGGCAGTGACATACTACATGTAAACGTTCATGCCACTTTGTTCAGAACAGATACATCTTATAGAGAACTTATATTTAACCTTATGTTAAGCATATACACGATGCAGTTTGCTAGTGTGGCATTGTGCGTGATTGCATGAATAAAGAATAGCCGAACAAACTGGTGCGCAATCTGTTTCTGTTCCTCGTCGTGGTTCTGATATTTTGTGTTGACGGGTGTCCAGATACTGCTTACCTGTTGGTTGATATTTCTGCAAGAAATTGGAGCTTCACTTTCAATTTAAGATAGTGATCCTTGATGTGCTTTAACAGATAATCAAATTGCTGCCAACATTTGTCAGTTCGTAGCTCTTGAAGGTCACACAGCTGGAAGAGGCAGCTGTAGTGACTTTGTTTGCTATCCTCCTCTTTGTTGCCTGATATTGCCTAGATACTGCAGCTCTTGAAGGTCACACAGCTGAATCGTTGTTCTTGAGATCTCTGAGATACTACAGCTGTCCAAGATCAAACAGCTGGTGCATTTTGGCTGGTGTTACTTTCCTTGCTATTTTTTGTGCTTTTGTTGTCCTCCCTGGTTTCCAGTTTGTAGCCTTCACAACAACACCTCACATAACACTATTCTTAACCACATACATCATTCATTAAATTAGTTTATTGCAGGTTATAGAGAGAATAATATGAATTCTCATGCCGGAACTAATTTAAGGTCTTATTTAGATATATCTGAGAATTTTAGTATGTATTTTTATGTTCCACTGCCATCTTTTATATGTTGGATGGATCGTCGAAATTGCACGGGGAATGGTTTTAAAAAATAAATCACCCCTACAGGAGCACTCTCCATGCCTGAAATGGTGAAACCCGTTCCTATCTCTCATAACAATCTCCCTATCAAAGACCTTGCACACTCTTAAGTTCTTCACAATCCTAATCGTGGTGCCTTCTGGCAACCGGATCAGACCGAAGGCAAGGGCAAGCTTCTGACTATGCAAGGAGATTGCACTTTCTTTCTCCTCTTCCTCAATATCGAATATGGCTTCTTTTATATTTGTGCGTACCCTTGTAACCTCAGCCTATGGCTCATCTCTGCAAGCACCGTCTCAGTCTCATTGCATCTGGGGTGTGACTTGCTCCCAACGAAGAACTCATGAACCTTGCCATCACCTCAATGGCATACACCCAAGCACCTTTCTCACCCCCTTGGTCTTCATCATGTCCAGAACGTTGCTAGCACCATTCCAATTCTTCGATTCCGCATAGATATTAGACAACAACACATGAGCAGCGTCATTTTTGGACTCAATTGCCGTGACCTTGTCCATTACAAGCATCAACATCAGATCAGCCATTTGCTCGCTTGCAAGGGTTGCCAACCAGAACAGAGCACAGTTGATAAAGAGCATAAAGAGAAACAGTAATTGGGAAAGCCTTCATCATGAGCAATAGAAGATGCACTGTTCCTACTTATGGGAAAAATGCCTTGGTCTCAAAGCAAGTTTCACCAAGCACTCATTCGGGCCTTTTGCTACAATTGGAGAAGCAGGGAAAATCTGGTGAACTGGACAAGTACATCTTTTCGTTGCTTCCTCCACAATTAACTTCTTTATTCTTTCCTTCTACTTATCAGCTTTCCGGCATAATACATCACAGGAAGCTGAAGCAAAAATAATCTCTCAGAAAATGACACCGCAAAAGCTGAAAGGACAAAAAACACGCTGTTCGTTTTAGCAGTTTATACTGTCAATAAATAAGCATATCATTGCGCTCTGCATAGTATTTAGAACAATAGGATGCCAATGTAAGAACAGTCGGTACTAGTAACAGAATTATCACCATTTTAACTGGGTGTAAAAAACCGAACCAGACAGCCCCAAAACAAATTTGCATACAAGGAAAGTATTTATCATGTGAAGACACATAACAAGTTATGATGAAGTGATGATCAATTAAACACTAGGCTGACAGGCTATGTCAAAGCTTCTGTATCATTTACATGAGTTGTCACACGATTTCTTTTTTCCAAAGTCTTTTTCTGCCGACAAGAAAACAAAAGGATAAGACGGAAAAAAATGGTATTCTGCCTTTGGACCGTTGGAGCACATGCCTTGGTCATTTTACTGCTTAGCATGTTGTGTAATGTGTTTCATGCTAACGAGCCACAGTTAACTTGGCTAGCTGTAGAAGAGGAACACAGCCCATTAAACATACCTTGATTCCGCGCTTCATTTGTGACATCTTTAAGAACGGTACCTGAGTTCAGACTGAAAAATTACAGATGGCTTATGGAGAAGTCAGATAAAATAATATATTTTCCGTAAAAAAACTTAAGGAGATTTCCTACAAGAAAAGTGGAAGGAAATCATCAAACATCTCTGCTTAGACAATGATCCAACTTAATAACATTAATATCCCGCAACTGGTTATAGCTCAGGAGCAGTAGATATATTAGAAAGTCCATCGAATTACCAACCTGGCCAAAGCTAGAGGCCCACTAAGTCAACAAACTTAAGGGAAGCATACTAAAAGAACATACACTTCTCAGTATCCTGGATATTATTGTTAAGAAGATAGAGAAAACAATAAGGCACTTTTAGCTGGTTGAAAGGCATGAATCTGGATAAAGACAGGATTAGTCCACATAATCATCTCACTCCTCAATTCGATCCAAACATGGTCAATCGCTATCATTATTCACAGAGGGGTCCTACATACACAGGTTTTGGTTCAGATGTTTAGTAACAAAGGTGCAAGTGGGACATAATCAGCATGGGTAACTTGGACAATTAGAAAGGCTCTGGTAAAGCTAAACCCTGCATGGAAAAGTTTGCTCAAAACCTGGCTTCTGTCTGTGGTCTTATAAGGCAGCAACAGTTCGCCCAAAATCTTTCTAGATCTCAGCCCAGCAGGAGATTTGGAGTGTTCTTCAGACTCCTCCCTCCATTATGATATCTTGGGTAGCCATCTATGATGTTCTTGAAGCGACAGTACCATTGTATGTAGCCATGATACTAGCCTACCTATCCATAAAATGGTGGAAGTTGTTCACCCAGAGCAGTGCTCTGGGATCAACAATTTCGTGGCCAAGTTCTCCATCCCTCTTCTCTCTTTCCAGTTGATCTCCACAAACGATCCTTACGTCATGAACCTCAAGCTCATATTTGCAGACATCCTACAGAAGTCGCTCGCCCTGCTGGGATTCGCAGCCATTTCTAGAGCATGTTGCAAGAGGAAGTTTGATTGGCTGATTACAGGTTTCTCTTTGTCAACACTGCCCAATACGCTGATTGTTGGCATCCCATTGCTGAAAGGAATGTATGGTGAGGAAGCTGTCAAGCTGATAAGTCAGATAGTTGTCCTACAGAGCCTAATTTGGTACACACTTCTTCTCTTTCTGCTTGAATTTCGGGCTGCTAAGGAAGCGCTGCTACACCATCATCTGAAATTGTAGGTAAGAACCTGAAATCTATTAAGGATGGCATATAAAGTCGTTTCATCTATACAGCATCAATTAAGTAGTTGTTTTTAATCGAGATTAAAGATGCACGAGGGTCTTCCGACATTTGTTTCTCAGTTGGCCTTCCTCAAAAGTGCATTATTAATGTTGGTATTATTTTCTGGGAATCTCCAGTGAAATTAACATTCAGAAAGATGAGAGTAATTTAAGTACTGCAGCTCATAAAAAAAAACTTCTATCCACTGTCTGATAGTTTACAGCAGCATTTACTTGAGATATTTTATTGGAATGTAATTGATCTTTTATGCAATACATTTGCCTGAAACAACACGATAACTTTTCTGAATTATCCCATGGGCCATTGTTAAAATATTTCAAACCTATCAGATGCTCATCTATAGAAAGTATCATCAACTTCTCTTATGAGGTTTTAACGAGTTCATATAATTAGCTGAGCATTTTGTTCTCTTATGTCATGTCTCAAAGCTGACGAGGAACTGGGCACTCCAAGATCTACACAACAATACCAAGAGGGCCAGTCAAAAAGTGTAACAGCAAGATGTTCTAGGGCTTTTCGGGTGGTTGGAAAAGCTAGTGATGGATCCGAACATGTACGCATGCCTAACCGGTCTAACTTGGGCACTAATTAGCTTCAGGTATTATCATGGGTATATATGATCGAATTTACATCCCTGAACCAGAATGTAGCAACTATCACATGTAAGCATGTAGCTACATAACATATCGTGCAGGTGGAATATACAGTTACACTTGTACATCAGCAACTCCATAAGGATACTCTCAGATGGAGCGCTGGGAATGGCAATGTTCAGCCTAGGTGTGAATTACACCAGCAACTTAAAATTAGCATACGAAGATAACCTTTGTAATAATCAGTTACGTAATCGTAACTTCTAACTACTACTACAGGCCTTTTCACTGCTCAACAAACAAAAATATAGGTTGTGGAATTCACAAGATGCTACTATCACTTAGCATCAGGTTCTTTCTAGGACCAGCCCTGATGATGGTCTCTTCCTATGCTGTTGGGATGCGTGGAATCTTGCTCCAGGTGGCCATGCAGGCAAGTTTTACTCTGCTCTTTCCGTTGATCTCTGTACATGTGGCGATTCATAATTGTGTGTAATTCGAAGACATAAATTATGCCTGACCTCTAAGATTCTGCGCAGGCAGCTCTACCTCAAGGAATAGTGCCATTTGTGTTTGCGAAGAAGTATAATGTGCATGCAGATATCCTAAGCACTGCGTAAGTTAATCACCTACCATCCTAATGCAAATAATAAGCAGCTTATGATGGAACAACAAACTTACTATCCTCTTTTCTCGCAGGATAACTGTTGGTATGATGGTTGCAGTTCCTGCTGCCCTGGCTTACTACTTTGTTATCGATCAGCTTAGATTCCGAGTTTCTGACCTATGAATATTTAAATGCTAATAACTAAAATATGTTCATTTGATAAAACAGCAGCAGAGCAGTGAAATGTAAAGGGTAAATTAGGCCATGGCCACATTTACTTGGATATTTTCCAGGCTGTAAATATTTGTGATGTGGACTTGCATCCTGTGGTGTGGTGGCCCAACATAAAGAGATATATATTTGTACTTTGTTTATTATATATAATATATGTACTTGATGATCACATGTTTTAGTTTTGAATCATTTTTTCCTTTTTAGAAACTCAATTTCCAACCATTTCCTGAACAGCACTAAACAAACACAAGCCGTATATAAAGTTCGCCCAGCTAGCTCACCCAGGTGACACGGCGTGGTTTTGTTCTCACAGGCATTCTGTCGAACCAATGTGTGTCTACTCTTCAACGGTAAACTGCTCACACCTTGTGGAGCATTCTGCTGAACACCTTGCCGGAGGACCTTAGCTGATATATGGAGACGAACAGAGGAGTGGATCAGCTCATGTAATCAGGCAGCTGTATTATGTTGCCGGTTGCATGTATAGGGTGGAAGAAGGCGTACCATTTCCTGCTTCTTGGTGTGAAGGCGACAGGCGAGAGCGACAATTCACTTCGACAGTCGGCGCTGAACGGCAAAACTGGATCACATTTGTGTGGAGTTTCAAGATTGAAGGCTTTGTTTGAAAAATCCTCTTCCTCAATATCAAACAGAACTTCTTTTGTGTAAGTGGTGTACCCTTGTAACCTCAGCCTATGGGTCATCTCTGCAAGCATCGTCTCAATATCACTGTATCTGGGTTGTGACTTGCTCCGAACGAAGAACTCATGAACCTTGCCATCAACCTCAATGGCACTACACCCAGGCACCTTTCTCACTCCCTCGGCCTTCATCATGTCTCGGACTTTGCTGACACCCTTCCAATTCTGCGAGTCCGCATAGATATTAGACAACAACACGTGAGCCGCATCATTTTTTGACGCAAGCCCCGTGAGCTTGTCCATTGCGTATTTTCCCAGCTCGACTTTGTTGTGAATCCGAGAAGCGTTGAGTAGTGCTCCCCAGACACCTTCGTGTGGCTCCACTGGCATGATATTGATGAAATCGACAGCGTCTTCTAGACGTCCTGCTCGACCATACAAATCGACCATGCATCCGTAATGTTCAAGCCAAGGGTCAACTCCATGCTTGTCCTTCATCGAATCGAAGAATGCTCGTCCCTCGTCTACCAACCCGGCCATGGAGCATCCACGAAGCACGGCGACAAAGGTGACGGCATTGGGCTCGACCCCTGCACCCTCCATGCGCTTGAACAGCTCAAGACACTCCTTCCCCATGCCATTCATCGCAAGGCCACTCAGCGCACAGGTCCAAGTGTAGATGTTCCTTTCGCTCATGATCTCAAACACCTGCATCGCCATCGACACAACGCCACACTTGGAATACATGTCCAACAAAGCAGTGCCCAGCGTGACGGACAGCCGCATCCCACGGCTGCGCGCATACGAATGCACCCACATGCCACGATCCAGCGCGCCCATCTGTGCACATGCAGTGAGCACCGACACCAGAGTCGCCTCGCCAACAGCCGCTCCAGCCTTCTGCATTTCGTCGAACAGCCTCAAGGCTTCTCTCGGCCTGCCCATGTGGACGTACCCCGCGATCATGGCGCTCCACGCGACATGGTCTCTCCGCGGCATTCCGTCGAACAGCTCGCGAGCCGAGTCCACGTCGCCTCCGGCGGACAGGGCGCCCAACATAGCAGTGACGCACACCAGGTCCGGACTGGCGATCTCCGCGAAGGCGGCCCGCACGGCACGCACGTCCCCGACCGCGGCGTACATGGACACGGTCCCGCTCTGCACGTGCGGGCCCGCCGCGTGGCCGCGGCGGAGCGCGGCCGCATGCACGGACCCCGCGAGCAGGTCCACGGCGACATCCGGGGACGGGCGCCGCCGAAGCCGCGGCGGCCAGGGAGGTCGCGGCGCGGACGAGGAAGGTGAACGAGTAGTGCTCGGGCGCGAGGGGCAGCTCGCGGAAGGCCGCGAAGGCGAGGTGGGGGCGCCGCCCGCGCGCGAGGGCGCGGATGAGGGAGTTGTGGACGAAGAGCGTGGCGGGGCGCTGGGGCAGGAGGAGGCGCGCGTAGGAGAGGTAGCCGGAGGAGGCGAGCGAGGCGACGAAGGCGGCGTGGTGGGAGTCGGAGGAGAGGCGGCCGGACACGAGGAGGCGCGCGTGGATCTCGCAGAGGCGGGACTGGGAGGAGGCCGCGGCGACGGCGAGGGACGGGAGCAGCGTGGCGGGGTCGCGGCGCGGGAGCGGTGGCATTTGGGTGAAGCCGTGATTTCGGAGCACACGCGCCGATTGACATTTGGATTTGGTCCTACAGTACACATTTGATCAAATTTGACCCGAGATTGTGCTAACCAAAAGGATTGAATTTAAAATTTCGAATTGCCGAACTTCCAAAATAGGTCAGTTTTTGTAAAAGAAAAGCATGTTATGGACGCGCACGAGCTGGTTAGGAACGGAGATGACATTTGACCATTGGCAAGCACATACGGAGGGAATTACACCGATCTACCACATTTGGCTAAGGTCACAAGTCAGTAATAATATTTCTGGTAATTTTTTCAAGTCAGTACCTACCATGGGACTAACTACCACGCGCCGCGCTGATGGCTCGTGTTAAGCCTTCTGACAAGGTGGGGCCACGGTCAGTGCCGACGTGACGCGGACGACCATTAACCGCTCCCGTTAGGACCGCGCCGTCCTGACAGGGCGGGCCCACCGCACCCGCACCTGTGAGTGGTCAACCAGCCCCGAACAGCCAGGTCGGAACCAGACAGACACAACTCGAGCTGCAACACCTCTCACCTATGTTCCCGCGCGGAGATGGACGAGCTGGATCCGGGCGGCAGCGGCGGCGGCGCTCACGGTGGCGGGGATGGAAGCGGTCACGACAGCGGGAGTGCTGCCGTTGGTGGCGGCGCAAGCACTGGACCAGCCAGCGTGGTCGACGAGCTGGATGAGTTGTGGCCATCGCGGCGGCCATCGGCGGCGGCGTTGAGGCTTGCGGAGATTTAGGCCGCCAATCCGGCGACGAGCCACCAGTGGACGTACGGGCTCAGCGGAGTGGAGTAAGTACCTCTGTCCCTCTTGATTTAGGGATAGGCGTTACTGTACTTCGCAAATTGGGGATTTAGGGTTAGGGTTTACTGATTTTGGTTATTTCTATTGCTCTGTAGTTTGGATCCTGAGATTTGGGATGTCAGAATTCATTTCGATGGAGTAGACAATATTGAGAAAACAATTGCCCAGGATGATGTGACTTTTATGAATATTGTTGCACTAATGGAGACCCAGGGGTATGGTATTATGGATTCAATCTACTGCAGAAAGGGGGATGTAATGGAACTGGTTGAGAACAATTCCAAAATCTATAAAAAAAGTTCTGAACTTGACTGTCAAGAGGGGCAGACCTGCTGTTCCCAAGAAAACAAACAATGCTGAGAAAATAGCACCAAGAGCTGCTGCTGCAAGAGCCTTAGTTAGTTATTCAGACCCAGTTGTTTATGATTTGAGTGCTCCTCCTGTGTATGTTGTTGACAACGAAGTTCAATTATTGCAAGTCAGTGTGGTAGCACAAGTCCTTATGTTTGCACTCAAGAAATTATCAATGTGGCCCCTGAGAAGGGCAAGGCAGTGGAGGTACAAGAAGTACAAGATGTTAGCTTGGTGATCAAGCAGATGATGGATATTTTCCATGGGAGAGGCAGACTTTGCTGCAATGCAAGAAATTAGGTCAAAGGCAGAAGCATAATTTGCTGAGATATTTGAGGAGAGGAGGAAGGTGAGGGAAGATCCAGTGCTGCACTGTGAAGGTGATACTGACATTGAAGATCTGTTTGTCACAGAAGATGAGCCAGCCCCTGTATCAGCCCCTATACCAGCATCTGTACCTGAGAAGAAGAGAAAGAAGCTGTGTGTTAGAAAAGGGCCCACAGTGAGGTCTCATTCCAGTGTGCCAGTTCAAGAATTTGTTGACTACATACCTTCATCACATGAAGAAAGAAACCCTGGTTTTCTATCTGACAGTGATGATGATGGTTTCCAACCATTGTCAATGATGCCACCAAAAGGGGGAAGAAAGAGTAGAGCAAAGAAAATGGAACCTAGGAAGTGGTATGATGAGTGGAGGCTGAATCCACATGAGCAACTATGCTTGAAAATGTGCTTCATAAATGTAAAACAATTCAGAGATGCACTTATAAATCTGCACATTGCACAAAGCAGAAATTATGAGTATCACAGGAACTCCAATGCCAGGGTAACTGTTCACTGCATCCATGAGTCATGTCCTTTCCATATGGTGGCATCTGAGATAAAGGAGAGCAAACATTCTGCATTAGGAAGATGGTTCTGCAGCACACCTGTAACACAACAACTGAGAGTACAAGGGTCAGTGCCAAATGGTTGGCTGAAAACTTTTGAAGGTCTGTTCTGATCAGATCCACATACAAACATTGTGTCACTCATAGACCTTGCTAGGAAACAATATGGTATTGAGGTGCCTAAAATGATGGCATACAGGGCAAAGAATTTGGCTCTTGATGCTGTTTTAGGTGATCATATGAGCCAGTACTATAGGCTTAGAGATTTTGCACAGACAATAATTGATACTAACCCTAGAAGTAGTGTAATTGTGGCAACAGTGACCCAAGCACCTACTATAGAGAACCCTTATCCTGGCCCCACTTTCCATGGCTTATTTTTCTGTGTCAATGGCCCAAGAGAGGGATTTCTCAAAGGATGCAGGCCATTCACAGGTGAGATGCCTTTTCTGTTATTTCATTCATGTTACAAGGACTGTATGTTGAATAACAAGTTTTTGCTAACTTATTATTAAATTTGCAGGCTTGGATGGATGCTTTATCAAGCTTTGCACTGGAGCTCAAATTCTACCTGCAATAGGCAGAGATGGATACAACAACATGTACCCGATTGCCTTTGCTATTGTTCCCAAAGAGGATACAACCAATTGGGTCTTGTTTTTGACTCTGCTGAAATATGCCTTGGGTGGAACAGAAGGCCAATTTGGTACATACACTATCATGTTTGACAGACAAAAGGTTAGTAATTCTGTAGTTTCGACATGTACTTGCTTTTATCTATTATTCTGTCAACCATGTAGTCATTGTAAACATCTAGTTGTCGTCGACGACAACTATATAGTCATTCTAAACATCTAGTTGTCGAACACTATAATGTGTAGTCATTCTAAAGGTGGATGTTCTATATGCAGGGGCTTATTAAAGCAGTGAGCCAAGTTTTTCCAACCAGCCCTGTCAGATTTTGCTTAAGGCATATTTATGCAAATTTTCAAACTGCTGGGTTCAGAGGGGAAGATCTCAAGAAGTGCATGGATGCTGCAAGCTATGATTACCACAAGGACCACTTCGAGAAAGCAATGGAGAGTTTGAAGGCAGAGAGTGAGGAAGCTTAGAAGTGGCTGAGTGGTATCCCTCCCCACACATGGGCTAGGCATGCATTGACACAAACTGCAAGACTGACCTGGTTGTGAACAACCTTAGTGAGGTGTTTAACATGAACATTCTGGATGTTAGGAAGAAACCAATCCAAACCATGATTGAAGGCATAAAGAACAAGCTAAGGATTTGAGAAGAGGGAGGGTGGAGAGAGAGCTAGATGGGAGATCACACCTCACTATAATGAGCAGCTAGAAATGGCAAAGAAGTACTCCAGGTTATGCACCCTATGATTTCAGGCACTAGTCTGTGGAAAGTGACTAATAGGAAAGGTGACCAGACACATTCTGTTGATTTGGTAGCAAAGACATGTGGTTGTAGGAGATGGCAAATCACTGGGATGCCTTGCAACCATGCTTGCAGTGCAATTATAAAAGCCAAGCAGTGTCCTGAAGATTATGTCAGCCCTTTCTTCAAGAAAGCAATGTACATTGAAGCTTACAAGCCTATGATGCAGAATGCCAGTCCATCGGGCCGGGGTCGGACATGAAAATTGAGCCCAATGGGTGGGCCGTGCGGGGCTCGGGTCTGGGTTTTCAAAACCTGGCTTTTTAGGCCCGGCCCGGCCCAAAGTATGGCCAGGTATAATGTACATTCGTACAAAAATGAGGTCCTATGTGTCGTCCCTGGCTCCTACATGTTGCCCCGTGGTGCGCGCTCTGTCGCGACTCCCTGCACCGATGGATTTGTCATAATTCAGGGCTTTCAACTGTTGAGCCGTCAATGGCTCCTTTGGCATCATAATTCTTGCAATTCCCCTTGTAGCATTATAGTTTTCATAGAGGTGTCCTACAACCTAGAAAATTACAAAAAAAAACATTACATTTATGGCTAGGGTAACAAAAAGACACCACTTTTCGTTAGGGTTTCATAAAATCACCGGTTTCTCGTTGACACGTAACAAATAGCACGGATTCGTCTGAGAAGCGTGTCTAACCGCGAAACTGGCAGGTGGGGCCTGATGTCAGGATAATGTGGCAAGCGGAGACGGTCCCGAACAAATGGCTGTTAACAGCGTGTTTCGCCGCTGCTGCTTCGTTGACATGTCGAGCTGGAATGACGCCGAAACATCTGAGGAGTGGCTAGGCGATGTAAGCTCAATTCTAGTCCGCTTTGTCAGGGCTTCTGCCACTGCTTTGCCTACATGCCGAGCTAGAATGACGGCGAAACATCCGAGGAGTGGCTAAGCTTTGTAAGTTCACTTCCACTCTGATAGCGTGGATCACACGTTCGTTGGGAAACCCCAAGATGAAGGTATGATGCAGCGTAGCAGAAGTTTTCCCTTGATACAAAACCAAGGTTTATCAAACAGTAGGATTTGAGAGACTCCAACGCGATGTCAATGTACTCTGGTGCTTGTAGATTAACGTGGACCTGCACAGAACACAATCAAACTACTTTGCCCCAACAAAACAGGAAGGTTGTCAATCTCTCTGGCTTGCCGAAAACAAAAGATTAAACGTGTAGTGTGGAAAATATTATAAGAGCAAAAATGACCAGCGAGCAAATGATTATGCAAAGATATGGAAACGGTTGTTATGAAAATGATATGGAAAAATGACCAGCGAGCAAATGATATGAAAAGATATGGAAACAATATGAGAAAATAGGACTGGGGTTCACAGTTCACGAGTGGTGTCTCTCCAAAAGAATACATGATGGGTAAAAAAATTACAGCTAGGCAATTGATAAATTGTGGGCGCATAACAATGCTATCATAACATAATATAGTTCACCATTTCATTTAGTTGGGCATTACGTCAAAATACATAGTCCGTTATCCAACTGCATCTATGACTAATAATCCACCCGGGGATCGCTATCCATCATGTCACCCGAAAGTATTAAGTTGAAAGCAACAGATAATTGCAATAAGCATGGTACATAATGTAAGCAATGTTTATAACACAAAGAAATAAACACCGCTGTATTATCCCTATTAGCAACAACACATCTTTAGTCTTAATCGTTTCTGTCTACTCGAACTCAGACCAAAGAGACATGAACCTACTATCTAGCATAAATACCCCATCTGAAGATACTAGCAACTACTTCGCCCAAAGCAACCACTAGCATCAGAGAGTATGCAAGATCATAAATAAAACATATCATAGATTATATGAACAAAGAGTCGTGATTTCCACAATTCATCGGATCCCAGCAAACACACAACATGTAGCATTACATAAAGATGATCTTGATCATGTTAGGCAGCTCACAAGATCTAAACATGGAGGTACAAGGAGAAGAGACAATTAACCATCTAGCTACTACTATGGACCCGTAGTCCCGTGGTGGACTACTCATGCATCACTCCGGAGGTAGGCATGGTGGTGTAGATGCCTCCAGTGAAGATCTCTCCCTCCGGCGGGGTACCGGGATGAGCTTCAGAACCCTCCCGAACTAGGGTTGGCGACGGCGGCGGCCTCGGATATCTTTCTGGAAAATTGATCAGATATTTAGGGTTTTCGGGAGGAGGACAATTTATAGGCGAAAGGGGGACTCGAGAAACTTCTGGAGGCCCCCAGGGGACCGCCAGGCGCGGCCATGGGTGGGGCCATGCCTGGGCCCCACCCAGGCCCTGTGTGGCCCTCCTGCAGGTGCCCTTTTGACGCAGTCTTTCTTTGGGTGAAAAATAAATCTTCATAAATTTTCAGGTCATTCTGAGAATATTTCTTTACTAGGATTTCTGAAACAAAAAGACAGCATAAAACAGGAACTGGCACTGGACATCTTGTTAACAGGTTAGCTCCATAAAATGCACCAAAATGATATAAAACATTAAAACATGTGGTATTTACATATAACAAGCATGGAACAACCAAAAATTTGAGACATATCACACTCTCATTCGTCGAGGTTAGGGTTTACGATTTGCGATTTCTGATTTTTCATTCAATTGAGCTTTGATTTCATGCTAATTTCTTTGACTTGTAGTACCCTCAAGTGGATTGCGCACTGGATTCAGTCCATGACACTGCATTCTGCATAATTGACGCTGATGCAACCGTCTTTTATCGTGTCCACAAAGCCAATCCAGAGAAGTGTGTTGCGTTTTAAGACACGAATACAGGTAGGAAATTATATGCTTGTTCAGTCCACTGTGTAAGTTTTGTTCTATGTATGTATTTGTTCTGCAAATTATATTTACACATAAAAGCAAAACATTTAGTAAACTATTACGGTGCAAAAAATCAGTTAATAAGAATGTATACACATAAGAGCAAAATATTCAGTTAAAATTACAGAGTTACTGATTGTGTAGAACAATGATAGCACAAATATTCAGTTAACATAGATAACTAATTTTTGTGTAGAACAATGTGTATGTAAAATATTCAGCTAACATTTTTATAGGTATTGATTTTGTATTCTCACATAGAATTTTCTATCCAATTAAATATTATTATGTATGTCAGATAATTATTGTTTGTTCGATTTAAACTCATTTTACACCATTTCTATTAATAAGAAGTGGTATACTGTGGATCTGTTTTCTGGATAGATCTTGAGTGACCTGAAGCAATTCAAAAGACTCTTGCTAGATTCTGGGGCATGTATGAGGACAAAAAAAAACTAGGTTTGCAGAAAATCATCAAAATACAGAATTGCTCCACAATTTAGCACAAGATAAGAAAAGGCGGAGGAAAAATACACACCTTTGTTAAGTGACGTGAATTAGTTTATGGATGCCACTATGAAGAAGGTACATGAGCAAAATTGGCATAAGATGAAGGAGAACAGTGAGGAGCAGAAGTTTGCTCTATGTGAGTTTCTGAAGGTGCAGACAACGAAATGAGTTAAATAGAGAAAGAGAATCAAAAGATCAAGCAAGATTTGTTGATGATAAAAGAGGTGAAAAAATCTAACAATGTTGTGATGAAAATAAACTAGAGAAAAATGAGATGGATAAAAGGACGAGTTGAAGAAGGAAATGAAGAAGCTGGAGTACAATTTCTATGATCTGCTTAAAACTGGTGAGGTGAATATGGACAAGATATAGAGGATAAGAGAAATGTAGTATCTAATATGCCAACCACTGTGTGTTAAACTATCTTTTATTCTATCATTTGTGTTGAATCCTGTTTATGTTGAACTATGTAATATTTGTGATGTAACTTTGTGTTAGTTGAACTAAGTTTTATTTCTACTGTCACCAAATTACGTATCAGTAAACTGTGTCATTCAAACGGTGAACACTGAATATTATGTGTGTACACTAAATTTGGTAATATTGTACACAAGAGCAATCTTCAATCTTTTTGACAAAACACCAGCACAATTGTGGTCTATGTTGGCAAAAAACTACCAGCATATTCTCTCAGTTGTATGAGGTAAACTGTAAACAAGCACTAGAGATAAATTCCAATAGATTAATTTTCCACATGCACCAAATAAATTGCAGACACAAGTTTACATAATTAGTACATACCAACTGGCACACACACACAAGTTCAATTGCACACACCAACCGACACATACCAATTGGCACATACACAAGTCCACATACCAATTGCACATACGCAAGTTTAATTATCTTGGTTCACCACCTAGTTGAGCGTACATAGTTCAGCACACATAATACATAATAAGTTTAACACACAAGTAGTTCAGCACACATATGAGTTCATTCATTTTCTTAATATCTTCCAACTTCATCTTGTCAATGTTGTTTGTGTGGGCCCCCAGACTAGCTCTCCAGGAACGCCAGCATGCATACATTCACGATCCCATGATCAGTCGTCGTGAACAACATACTCGAGTTGGTATTACAGATACATCATCCGTTACACGAATTTAAACAAGTCTTACATAGAGGGTCACATGACCAAGTCCTCAAATCACTGCCGCGCAGGGCAGGAGCAACACAACATAGCGGAAGACTAAGCAAAATGCGATAGAGCCCATGTCAATGCCTTAGAACCTACAGGCAGCTGACCGGGAGATGTCCTAGTTCGAATAGTCGTCGACGAAGCCTTCGTCCTCGGCAGCCTCCTCCGGATAGTGCTCAGGGTAATAGTCTGGTTAGGGCAATAGTCAGGGACGAAACCAATATGAGTACGTTTGAATGTACTCGCAAGCTCTTACTCAAAAAGAAAGCTAGTAGAATGCAAGTATGCTATTTGAGGCTGTGGTAGGTAGGCTATACTTAGGGTTCACTACCCATGTTGGATGGAAGATTCATGATGACGTGAAACACACGTTCGTTGGGAGACCCCAAGAGGAAGGTATGATGTAGTCAGCAGCAAGTTTTCCCTCAGAAAGAAACCAAGGTTATCGAACCAGTAGGAGCAGCAACTCTTCAGAAGGTTGTCAACGGCGCCAGAAAAATAGCTGTCGCAGGGAGTCTGGACTGTTGACGTGGAATCTGCACACAACACAATCAAACTACTTTGCCCCAACGAAACAGTGAGGTTGTCAATCTCACTGGCTTGCTGAAAACAAAGGATTAAACGTATGGTGTGGAAAATGAGTATTAAATTGCAGAGAATGAAAAAGGAACAGTTTGCAGTTTGTGGTTGTTTAATCAGTGTAAAAGAATGGACCGGGGTCCACAGTTCACTAGTGGTGTCTCTCCATAAAAGATAACTAACATGTTGGGTGAACAAATTACAGCTGGGCAATTGACGAATAGTGAGCGCATGACAATGCATATACATGACATGTTGACTACTATGATATTTAATTGGGCATTACGACATAATACATAGACGTTATCCAACAGCATCTATGACTAATAATCCACCGCCGGGTTGTCATCCGAGTCCCCCGTTGGTATTAAGTTGCAAGCAACGGATAATTGCATTAAGTAAAGTGCGTAATGTAAACAAACACATATGCCCGTGGACATAGCATCGTTAGGTTATCCCTAGTGGCAACAGCACATCCACAACCTTAGAACTTTCTGTCACTGTCCCAGGTTAAACGGAGACATGAACCCACTATCTAGCATAAATACTCTCTCTTGGAGTTACAAGCATCTACTTGGCCAAAGCATCTACGAGTAACGGAAAGCATGCAAGATCTTAAATAACATATAAGATAGATTGATAATCAACTTGACATAATATTCAATATTCATCGGATCCCAGCAAACACAACATGTAGCATTACAATAATATGATCTTGATCATGTAGGGCAGCTCACAAGATCTAAACATGATGGCACAAAGTGGAGAGACAACCATCTAGCTACTGCTATGGACCCGTAGTCCAAGGATGAACTACTCACGCATCACTCCGGAGGCAGGCATGGCGATGTAGAAGCCTCCGGTGACGATTCCCCTCTCCGGCAGGGTGCCGGGAAGAGGTTCTGAACCCTCCCGAGCTAGGGTTGACGACGGCGGCGTCTCTGGATCTTTTCGTGGATATTTGCTCAGGTACTTAGGGTTTTCGCGTCGGGGGGAATAAGTAGGCGAAAGGGCGGCGGCTGCGGACCCCGAGGGGCCCACACCACCCTAGGGCGCGGCAGAGGGGGGCCCGCGCCCTAGGTGCGTGTGGCCTCCTGGTGGCCCTCCTCTGCTGCTCCTTCGCTCCGTCAGGCGTGTTCTGGAAAAATAGGCACCCCCGTGTAGTTTCGTCCAATTCCGAGAATATTTCCAGACTAGCTTTTCTGGAATACAAAAACAGCAGAAAACAGGAACTGGCACTTCGGCATCTTGTTAATAGGTTAGTCCCAAAAAATGTATAAAAGTGATATAAAGTAGATGCAAAACATGTAGCAATTGGTATAAAACAAGCATGGAACATCAAAAATTATAGATACGTTTGAGACGTATCAGCATCCCCAAGCTTAGTTCCTACTCGTCCTCGAGTAGGTAAACGATAAAAACAAAATAATTTTTGAGGTGACATGCTACTATCATAATCTTGATCATATAATATTGCAAGGCACATGTAAATGAATGAAGTGATCCAAGTCAATGGTCTATAATTTGCTACCAAATAGATAATGAGTAAACAATGAATCACACAAGCTAAACGTTTTCATGAATAGTACTTTCGAGACAAGCATCAAACAGTTTTGCATAAGTGTTAACTCATAAAGCAATAGTTTCTAACAAAAGGTATTTAATCAACACAAAGGAAGAATTTAGTTTCAGCATTTGCTTCAACTTTCAACATATTTATCTCATGGATATTGTCAACACAAAGTAGTATAACAAGTCCAATACATTGCATATAACGCATGTTGTAACAAAGTTGACACTAGTGTTTGCTTGTGGAAGACAGAAAGAATAGGAAAACTGACTCAACATAAAAGTAAAAGAAAGGCCCTTCGCAGAGGGAAGCAGGGATTAAATCATGTGCTAGAGCTTTTAGGTTTTTGAAAGCATATAGAGATTGCATAAAATATTTGATACTCCTCCCAACCTTGCTAACACAAGCCATGGCTAACCGAATCCTCGGGTGCCTTCCATCAATCACATACCATGGAGGAGTATCTATTTTTGAGAGGTGTTTGTTAATTGTCAACGAATGGTAGCGGGTGAGAACAGTATTCTACCTGTCGAACGGACTTTTAAGAGCGGCTCCCATGAAGGACGTTATTTCTACCAGCAAGGCAGATCATCCCTCTTTCTCTTTGGTTTACACACATTCAGGTATTTCACTGTTTGTCATTGCTTACTGATGAATCAGGGCAAAAGTGTGAAGAGAATTAATTGGTTAAAGTTGTAATTAATTGGGACTGGGCACCCCGTTGCCAGCTCTTTTTGCAAGTTATTGGATAAGCGGATGTATATGCCACTAGTCCAGGTGTAAAAGTCCACTCGACAAATAGAATAAAGAATAACCACACTAATTCCTCATGAGCTAGTAAACATTGACACAAAAAGGGAATAATAACATTTTGAATAATTTAAAGGTAGCACATGAAAAATTTACTTGGAGTGGCAAGGAAATACCACATATAGGTAGTTATGGTGGACACAAATGGCATATTCCCTCTCAGTACAGAGTTTAGGCTAGCAAGGTTATGTAAGCAAACAAGAATATCAACCCGTACACCAAGTTTTATATGACAAACATATTGCAAACGTTATAAGACTTCATACCGTCTTCCTTGTTAACCAAACCCTGTTATTAGAAAATATCTAGACCTTAGAGGTACCACCGATGCAAACCAAATTTTCAACAAGCTTTACGGTAGTTCTTCACTAATAGGCTTAACTCATGTGATGCACAATTTAATCATGATCTACTTGTTAACTCAAAACAATTGACAAGCATCAAGTTATCCATTTTAGTGATCTACAAGATTAAGCAAGTTTTTCCTTATACCAATTACCACATGCAACATTTTCTGAACCAACCAAACACCAATCAATTTATTTCATCAACTCTCCAAACAAATATAAGTGAAGCAAGAGAGTACTTTCTACAAAAGAAAGCTAATAGCTCTGACAAGAGATACATGAAAACAAGAGCTAAAAGCTGAACAGCGCTAGATATGAATACTCAACAAATATAAGTGAAGAATAGGAGTATTCTCATGAAAAAGCGGAGCGTGTCTCTCTCCCAATCAAGAATGCTAGGGTCCAGTCAAGCTTTATTGAAAATAAAAGTGCAATACTGAAAATAAAAGCACACAGACGCTCCAAGAAAAGCACATATGATGTGAAAGAATTAAAATATAGTTTCACTAGAGATGACCTGATAATTTTGACGATGAAGAAGGGGATGCCTTGGGCATCCCCAAGCTTAGACGCTTGAGTCTTCTTGAAATATGCTGGGGAGATCCATGGGAGCCTCCCCAAGCTTAAGCTCTTCACTCTTCTTGATCCTATTATATCATCCTTCTCTCTTGACCCTTGAAAACTTCCGTCACACCAAACTCAAAGTAGATCTCATTAGAGGGTTAGTGCATAATCAAAAATTCACATGTTCTATAAAGACGCAATATGATTTGTTACTTTAAACATTAGCTACAGCCACTGATGTTATGTGAAGCTCTTCCACCCAAAAAAGAATTTCACTCAACACTAGTAAAAGAGAGAATGCAAAAATAAAAAGGCATAATCTGTCTAAAACAGAACAGTCCGCAAAGACGAATTTTTTCGAGGCACTTACGACGCTCAGATCGAGAAACTCTGAACTAATGAAAGTTTCAGACATTCATAAAGATTACGCACAAAAATTTCAGATTTAATTAACAATCTGGTGATTTTAGGAATTTCGTACAGTGAACAGCAAAAATCTGTTTCTGCGCAGCAATCAAAATTAAGCATCATCTTACATTAGAGGCTACTCTTGGCACAACAATGCGAGAAAATAAAGATACAAAGGAGTTGCTACAGAAGTAAACAAACTCCTTGACTCAATAAAAGAAAAATTGCAGAAAAATAAAATGGGTTGCCTCCCATAAGCGCTTTTCTTTAACGCCTTTTAGCTAGGCACAAAGCATGCATCAAGTATTACCAAGTGAAGAAGCATCAACATTGTAATTTGTTCGAACAATAGAATCATAAGGTGGCTTAATCTTCTTCCTAGGAAAGTGTTCCATACCTTTCTTGAGAGGAAATTGATATTTTATATTCCCTTCTTTCATATCAATAATAGCACCTACAGTCCTAAGAAAAGGTCTTCCCAGCACAATAGGGCATGATGGATTGCACTCAATATCCAAGACAATAAAATCAACGGGGACATAATTGTTGTTAACCATGATAAGAACATCATCAATTCTTCCCAAAGGTTTTTTAATAGTAGAATCAACAAGGTGAACATCCAAGTAACAATTTTCCAAAGGTGCTAAATCAAGCATATCATATAATCTTTTAGGCATAACAGAAATACTAGCACCAAGGTCACACAAAGCATTGCAATCAAAGTCATTCAATTTCAATTTAATGATGGGCTCCCAACCATCTTCTAACTTCCTAGGGATAGAAGCTTCATGTTTAATTTCTCTTCCCTAACTTGTAAGAGCATTAGTAATATGTTTAGTAAAAGCCATGTTTATAGCACTAGCATTAGGACTTCTAGCTAGCTTTTGCAAGAACTTAATTACTTCAGAAATATTGCAACCATCAAAATCAAAGTCATTATCATCAAAAGTAATGGAATTATTCTCTTCCTTATTGCTAGAAATTTCAGCATCTTTATCAAGGACAGTTTCAGAGTTATCAGGCAATTTAGGACATTTTGCAATAGAAGTGGAAACATTACCAACACCAACTATCTTGCCATTAATGGTAGGAGGTTTGTTAACACTTGAGTTTGAAGCATTTTCAGAAGTAGTAATAGTATAAACTCTAGCAATATTATTCTTTCTAGCAATTTCATCCTCTCTTTCCCATCTAGCATGCAATTCAGCTAACATCCTCACATTGTTATCAATTTTAACTTGTATAGCATTGAGAGTTTTGCTCTCTTTAACATCATGAGGCATGTTCTTTAGTTTCAATAAGTCAACATCAAGAGCAAGACTATCAACTTTAGAGGAAAGCACATCAATTTTCCCAAATTTCTCCTCAACAGTTTTATTGAAAGCAGTTTGTGTACTAATAAAATCCTTAAGCATAACTTCAAGATCAGAGGGTACACTCTTATTATTATTGTAGGAGTTACTATAGGAATTTCCATAACCATTGCCACTATTAGAAGGATAGGGCCTATAATTGCTATTACCAAAATTATTCCTATAAGCATTGTTGTTGAAATTATTATTTTTAATGAAGTTCACATCAACATGCTCTTCTTGAGCAACCAAAGAAGCTAAAGGAACATTATTTGGATCAACATGTGTTTGACCATTTGCAAGCATAGACATAATAGTATCAATTTTGGCACTCAAGGAGGAGGTTTCCTCAACAGAATTTACCTTCTTACCTGTTGGAGCTCTCTCGGTGTGCCACTCAGAATAATTAATCATCATATCATCAAGAAGCTTTGTTGCAGCACCCAAAGTGATGGACATAAAGGTACCTCCAGCGGCCGAATCCAATAAATTCCTCGAAGAAAAATTTAATCCTGCATAGAAGGTTTGGATGATCATCCAAGTAGTCAGTCCATGAGTGGGACAATTTTTAACCAATGATTTCATTCTCTCCCATGCTTGAGCAACATGTTCATTATCAAATTGCTTAAAATTCATTATGCTACTTCTCAAAGAAATAATCTTAGCAGGAGGATAATATTTTCCAATAAAAGCATCTTTGCATTTAGTCCATGAATCAATACTATTTCTAGGCAAAGATAGCAACCATTCTTTAGCACGTCCTCTCAAGGAGAAAGGAAAAAGTTTCAGTTTAATAATATCACCATCTACTTCCTTGAGCTTTTGCATTTCACAAAGTTCAACAAAGTTATTAAGGTGAACAGCAGCATCATCAGTACTAACACCAGAAAATTGCTCTTTCATAACAAGATTTAAAAGTGCAGGTTTAATTTCATAAAATTCTGCTGAAGCAGCAGGTGGAGCAATAGGTGTGCATATGAAATCATTGTTGTTCGTGCTAGTGAAATCACACAACTTAGTGTTCTCAGGAGTACTCATTTTAGCAGAAATAAAAACAGTACAGAAAATAACTTGAAAGTAAACTAGATGCAAGTAACTAATTTTTTTGTGTTTTTGATAATTGAAAGCAAACAAGATAAAATAAAATAAACTAAGCAAGACAAAAACAAAGTAAAGAGATTGGAAGCGTGAAACTCCCCTTGCAGAAGACTGCTGTCTCCCCGGCAACGGCGCCAGAAAAATAGCTTGATGACGTGAAACACACGTTCGTTGGGAGACCCCAAGAGGAAGGTATGATGTAGTCAGCAGCAAGTTTTCCCTCAGAAAGAAACCAAGGTTATCGAACCAGTAGGAGCAGCAACTCTTCAGAAGGTTGTCAACGGCGCCAGAAAAATAGCTGTCGCAGGGAGTCTGGACTGTTGACGTGGAATCTGCACACAACACAATCAAACTACTTTGCCCCAACGAAACAGTGAGGTTGTCAATCTCACTGGCTTGCTGAAAACAAAGGATTAAACGTATGGTGTGGAAAATGAGTATTAAATTGCAGAGAATGAAAAAGGAACAGTTTGCAGTTTGTGGTTGTTTAATCAGTGTAAAAGAATGGACCGGGGTCCACAGTTCACTAGTGGTGTCTCTCCATAAAAGATAACTAACATGTTGGGTGAACAAATTACAGCTGGGCAATTGACGAATAGTGAGCGCATGACAATGCATATACATGACATGTTGACTACTATGATATTTAATTGGGCATTACGACATAATACATAGACCGTTATCCAACAGCATCTATGACTAATAATCCACCGCCGGGTTGTCATCCGAGTCCCCCGTTGGTATTAAGTTGCAAGCAACGGATAATTGCATTAAGTAAAGTGCGTAATGTAAACAAACACATATGCCCGTGGACATAGCATCGTTAGGTTATCCCTAGTGGCAACAGCACATCCACAACCTTAGAACTTTCTGTCACTGTCCCAGGTTAAACGGAGACATGAACCCACTATCTAGCATAAATACTCTCTCTTGGAGTTACAAGCATCTACTTGGCCAAAGCATCTACGAGTAACGGAAAGCATGCAAGATCTTAAATAACATATAAGATAGATTGATAATCAACTTGACATAATATTCAATATTCATCGGATCCCAGCAAACACAACATGTAGCATTACAATAATATGATCTTGATCATGTAGGGCAGCTCACAAGATCTAAACATGATGGCACAAAGTGGAGAGACAACCATCTAGCTACTGCTATGGACCCGTAGTCCAAGGATGAACTACTCACGCATCACTCCGGAGGCAGGCATGGCGATGTAGAAGCCTCCGGTGACGATTCCCCTCTCCGGCAGGGTGCCGGGAAGAGGTTCTGAACCCTCCCGAGCTAGGGTTGACGACGGCGGCGTCTCTGGAACTTTTCGTGGATATTTGCTCAGGTACTTAGGGTTTTCGCGTCGGGGGGAATAAGTAGGCGAAAGGGCGGCGGCTGCGGACCCCCGAGGGGCCCACACCACCCTAGGGCGCGGCAGAGGGGGGCCCGGCCCTAGGTGCGTGTGGCCTCCTGGTGGCCCTCCTCTGCTGCTCCTTCGCTCCGTCAGGCGTGTTCTGGAAAAATAGGCACCCCCGTGTAGTTTCGTCCAATTCCGAGAATATTTCCAGACTAGCTTTTCTGGAATACAAAAACAGCAGAAAACAGGAACTGGCACTTCGGCATCTTGTTAATAGGTTAGTCCCAAAAAATGTATAAAAGTGATATAAAGTAGATGCAAAACATGTAGCAATTGGTATAAAACAAGCATGGAACATAAAAAATTATAGATACGTTTGAGACGTATCAATTCACCATGGTTGCATACATCTCTGTATCTTTGTTGAAAAAGATACTTCAAAAATATATACATATCATCTCTGTATCTTTGTTGAAAAAGATACTTCAAAAGATACATATAGTATAATTATTCTCTTGATGATAACAAGTATCCTCGAGGTTTTGATAAAATTCCTCTTAATAAAGTTTTTTCTTTGCATAACTTCTTGGGACTAAGGCCCCTCCGAAGTTTTCCTCCTTTCAACCACTGTACCTCCAAGGCACGATTATTTCCGATCATTCTAGTACTTCCAAGTACTTACTCTCCTTCCAACTCAATACCTTTTTTTTAAAACAGCCGACACAATGCTAGCTACATGGCCTTTCAACTGTCCATGACCGTGGACGCGGCTATTCGAATAGTTTTGACTCTGCAGAGTTTGTACACTTTCACCACAAGATCTAGCACATATGCCGTGGATTAACCACGGACTGTTCTGGACAGCATGCACACATCAGGTGACTAATCCTAACTTCCACTATGTCTATGCTAGTATGTGACTACCTCTTCAGTGGGTTTGTTCTCCCCGGCACCGAGTGAGCTAGCTGTATCGATCCGGTTATCCCTAGGCATCACACCGCCATGGCAGGAGTCCCAACTGTTGCCACGAGGGGTAAACTTAATCCCCTCTTTGTATGTCCCGTTTCACTCTCCTGGCGACACTTCGGATGAAGGGACTCTAACTCTTGCGCTACTTGAGGTATAATCACATACTAATACAGATAAGCTTCCATTAAGCCTCGTGCCCATTTTGGAGTAATGTGGTTGTACTGTAAGGCTGTCCAGCGAAGACTAGGTTATGTGTCGTTTTTAGAAAAACAATTTTCCACCATTTCTCCATACCCAGACTACCAGTTGGGCAAGGTCCCACCTTCCCAATGGTATCTCATAAATCCTTTTGTTTTTTTCCAAAAACAACACAAGGGTGCCCATCCTAGAATTTTCTCCTTGCTTATAACTAGTAGATAGGTGTGTGGGTAGGGTATCCTATAATTTTGCTACGGGTCTGGAATATATATCCAGGATATTTGGGTAACTATAATCCAGTGTATATATAATGCAATAAAATACATATAGCAGTAGGTAAAAACAAAATAGGTAGAAAGTTGCAAGCTTTTTGAGATGGCTTGCCTTGCTCAGTGGTTTGTCCCTGGTTATGGTGATCAACACAATCTCCACAGAAACCCTCAGCTGATAATTCCTCCTCGTGATTTTCTAGCGTCGCAAAAATGGAAAGAATACAATCAACAAACAGCAATGCACACAAAAAGAAATTACCAAGCAAAGCTAACAAGCAACAAACAAGTTACAATGCTACAATTTAACAAGCAAGTTTTGATCACCACAACACTATTCATTTTTATACCATTAGGGATTAAAGTAGTGATTAAGCCACTTTTAGGGTTTACTAAAAACATGCAAGGCTAAGCACAAATAACTAACCTAAACAACCAGTAGCTAAAACTTAGCTAAAAAGATTATTTAGCTTATCTTAATTATCAAGCAACACAAGCATGGTTAATAAATTAATTGGAATTTTCTAACAACACTTAACCACACTTGCAAAGCACAAAACAAGCCTAACACAAGTCACTAACAGTACTAACATATACTAACATGCTAAACATCAAGAACATGCAAGCAACAATACCAATACAATCATTAACAAGCATAAAACACATTTTTATTAACAAGGCAATTAAATTCCTTTCTTTTTATTAGAGGCAGAAACAACACATTCACTATAAAATACACCTAGAGAGTTCTGTTAAGCAAACAAACATGAAAATTTAGGATTTAGTTCTCTGCTATTATTAGAAACTAACACAATTGAGTTTGCTCCAAAATGTTATTCACATAAATTATTAAATATGCTTAAATTGCTCTCTGACCCTATTTTAAAACAAAAGCATCTTTTGTTCTAGGCATCAAAAGCACATGAGGTAAAATTCTAGTGAAAGCTACTGCCAAGAGCTTTCCAGAGCAATTTGATTTACAATTTTTGGACTGCCAAAACTCAAGTTATAATCAGATCATTGTTTCTGACCAGTGACAGAACATCATTTTTAAACGTTACACAAAATTTTTGGGCGGCGATAGGCGATGGTGTGGGTCTGGGAGGGTCGCGGAAGGCCGTCGGAGTCGGGGGGGTGTCGCAGTCCTTGACGGCGTGCCCTGTTTCGATGAGATGGCCGAGGTTGCGCTGCTCGGGTCCCGGATGATCGTGTCATCCTGTGGACACGCAAGACAAAGCGAGGGTGTCAGCGAGGCGTTCCTCGAGCAGGGCTTGTGGCCAGGGCAAAAATAGGAGAGAAAGGGGTTGGGGAACGTCGGCAACCGTCGGGGCAAGATTTCGGTGGCCGGCGGCGAGATCACGCCATTCTTGGCTAGCAGAGAGCGCGAGAGATGGAGAGAGCTACGAGGGAGTGGATAGGGGAGTGTGGGGGTGCGAAATGGCAGGGTGGAGAGCACAGGAGAGGGGTTTATCCCGTTTTCGCAACGGGGGGATAGGGCGGTGCCGACCGAGTGGCATCCGCGCGCTCTCGTTGGGCAACAGGGGCGGTATCGACGCCACTGTGTCTCTGCGTGCCCGAGGCGCGTGTGCGTGTGTTGAGTGGGTGGTGCTCACGGTGGTCGTCGGCACGACACGGCCGTGCACGCCTCCCTGGCATGCCACCAGTGCACCAAATGCACTAGTGTAGATAGGTGAGCGTGTGTGTAGGCTAGGGTGGGGTTTTGGAAGAGTTTTAAACCGCAAAATCGAACCAATTTGAATTCAGCCGAAATTGACAGTTTCAGAAAATTCAGTTTCAAACTTAGTGAGATTTTGTAAGTCACCGAATTCTGTTAACATGTAGCCATGTTATCCAGATGGAAACAAGGTCTTAGGGAGTTCCAATTTGGGTGAAATGAGTTTTTATAAATCAGTACTCACCACAAACATGGATGGAAAACAAGAAATTCATCCAGAAAAGAATTCTAGATGGAAAAATTAAATAGAGAGAAAAGGTATGTTTTAACTGTTTTTCTGTCCTGATATTTCATAGCAAGTTGAGAGCATGATATAAATATCTTAAGCAATCCCAACATGAAACATCTTGGATTTACAATGAAGTACAAACACCATACTTCAATACCATGGCAAAAATCAAAATTAAAGAACATCAATAGTCCATTAATTTAGACTCTAGATACAGTACTCTAGAAAGGGGTTTTCTAGGGTTTTAGTCTAGGATTTTGAACTTTGACAATTTTTGCTTAAGTGTTGAGTTGAATTTTGTTTTGTATAATTTTTCAAACAAGCAAACAAGTCACACCTTTAGCCACTAATTCACAAGATCACCAAATCAAACAAGAAATAAATCTCATCATCAGACAAAACAACCTTTTTAGGAAAAGTTTTTGTTGGTTCCAATTTTTAGCTATTTAGAATATTGTTAAGAGAGACTTACCAAATTTTGGGCTGTGACAGTTTGCTACCACGTAACCTTTCATCCAGGCGCTGGTCTATCTGGTTCTTGTTGGCATGCCAGCAACACTTGCATGTTCTGCTAGCCTCAGAGCTCTAAATGATTGTGCTTCTCCAAATATGAAGAAGCCCTCGCAGCTGGCATTGGGGCAGGAGTTGCAGAAGTTGTAGGAGGTGTTGGAGCTGGCCTTGGTGCAGGAGGTGGTGTAGTAGCAGAAGTAGCAGTTGTAGATTCCTATGACTGTTCTGCTCTGTTTTCTTAGTTGAAAACAAATATTCAAGCATTTTGGTACAAGTGAATAGAAAATAAATAAACATTTAAAATAAAGTAGCAATTGATTACCTCGTGCTTGTTTTTTCTCATCGTAGAGCTGGCTTTAGTGGGTTTGAACAGTTAATGTACCTATACGCCACATATTTCCAGAGTTGCTACAAGATATTGTTGCCATTCTTTATGTCTGTCTCCGCTATGGAACTTCAAATTGTCCCATTCTTATTTGTCTGATTTCTGCCCAGTGATATTTAGAAGACATGTGGATCAATGTCAGATGTGTTTATTCTTATGCAGCTATGTTCACCAGTAACATGGTAAACCACTGGATTGTATGCCTCCATGTACACATTTTTTTAAAGAAATCAAAGATAAAGTCTTTAGGATGTTGGAATGACTTGTAAATGGCTGAAATCTCATGGTCATGTCCCATTTCTTACATCCAAATGTCCTAGCTTTCAAGTTAGAAACATATATTCAGACACCCCACTGCTCACTTCCCATAATGCATTAATTTCCTTTTTTGATATGCACATTCCGAGTAGGAACTTTTCCTTCATTCCTTATCAACTTTTTTCCGATGCCATCAAACATTCTCGCTGGTTTTCCTCCTCTAGCATCAAGTATCATTCTATTGAAATCCGCACTAAGATTGTTAACCACTAAGTACATTTGTGATCCGCAACATATCTAGCCCATGAGGCTACTAGGATTTTCATTATAGCCACTCCCAAAGCTTCTACACACTCCGCTTTCATATTTTTCATGGCAACATCAAAATCATGATGTGTGCTTATGAATAACAAGTTGCGTCCATATTTTTGTAGCTCCTCCTCTCTAAACCCAACAGTTTGGAATTTTGCACAAATGTTTTAGAAAATATTTTTAGGGCACTTGGGAAACACTTGGTTTATTGCATTTAGCAAACAGTGTTTAGTGATTTTCTTAGGCATCTATAAATCGTAAAAAATACTAGAAATATTTCTATCGATTTTATTAGGCATCTAAAAATCTTCAAAAATTACTAGAAATATTAATAGGGATTTCAATAGGCATAAAAATCATCAAAAAAAATACTAGAAATATTTTTATGTAATTTATTAGGTATCAAAAAATCCTTTAAAATGCAAGAAATATTTCTATGTATTTTATTAGGCATATAAAATACTTTAAAAATAATAGAAATATTTATATGGATTTATTATGCATATAAAGTCCTAAAAAATAACACACATATTTACATTTGTTTCATTAGGCATCTAAAAAATCCTCAAAAAATACTAGAAAGACTTCTATGAATTTTATCAGCCGTTATATAAATCCTGAAAAAATATTAGAAATATTTCTATGCACTTTATTAGGCATATTAAAATCCTCAAAAATAAAAAGAAATATTTCTATGGATTTCTTTAGTCATCTAAAATCCTCAAAAATACTAGCACAATCATAGAAGTAAAATATGCTACTAGATTTACCATTTGCCTGTCCGAAATGACGGTGTAGTTCCAAACCCTCGTGACTCACTACTGAAAGTGCATTTCTATCCCTAATAGGTTTTGATGTTTGTTAACAACACAATGAGCAGTCCCATGTGTGTGCTAAAAGTGTTGTGGGTATCTATCCTATTTGCACTGATAAGTGGTCCCTCGCTCTAAAAGGAATAAGCGCGAAGAAACGAGTTTCTGCTGGTATTTTTACTGAGGCCGGTAGTACTGGGCAGTACTACCGCCTGGCCAAGTTTCGCAGTGGCCCATCAATACCATGCCAAGCTGGTCGGTAGTACCAGGTTAGTCCAGAGGTGACTAGACTCGAGCACATTTTGCCCAGCAGTACCGGGCGGGGCCGGTAGTACCGAGCGTAGAGTACTACTGAGCCCCTCCGGCCGGTACTACGGGCAGCAATCCTGAGCAGAAGAGGGACTCGAAGACCAAGTTGACTACCTGTTGACTTCGAGCCCGGTACTACCGGGACAGGCCCGGTACTACCGGGAAAACGCAGAAAAGTCTCCAACGGGCAGAATTGGAGGAGGGACTTTAAAAAGATGCTTCTTCTCTGAAGAGGCTAACCTTCAAGCATATTCTCTCTCCTCCATTGACAAAAGCTTGAGGGATTTGTACCTAGGATTTCCATTGGGAAAACCTAGGCCTTTGTTCTCACTTCTTGTGTTGTTTGGACAGCTTGTGGTGATTTGGAAGTCTCCAATTCAGTTGTGGATGTGTGCCCCAAGATTGTTGTCAAGGCTCCGGTATCCGCCTTGAAGGTTACCGATAGTGGATGGTGAACCGAGCCTTTATGGTGAGGTTCATCGGAGAATAGGGTGAGGCCTTTGTGGCGTTGAGCAAGCCTGTTGTGGTGAAGCTCACACCCTCCAACGTGATGTACTCCCCTCAAATGGAGGAACTCGGGAATACATCCTTGTTTCCGCGTGCTCCACTTCAGTTACTTCTATCATTGTTTACCGTTACTTGTATCTTGTGTAGTTTCTTGTGCTTGCTTGTAATATATAGGTAAATTCAACATAGTTGCATATATAGATAATTTATCTTTGTGTAAAGCCTAAATCGAAAAGGTATTAAAATTTAGAGTAGCACCTATTCACCCCCCCCCCCTCTAGGTGCCCATATGATCCTTTCAACTACCAAGTGCATATTTGAGTTGTGTGAGAAACCAAGACCAGCTAGATGTCTCCTCCTTGTCAACCAAACTAAAAACAATGGGAAATAAGTTATTGTCCCCATCCCTTCTAGTGGCAAGAATAATCTATTGCCATGTTCTCATCTTTATGAAACATTCATTTGGACCTATAATAACCCAAGGATATGTTAGATAGTGATTTTATATAAATAAAATAATATAAAAATAAAGAATTATATAACTTACCAATGAATTGTCTTCAGCCTTTGAGAAATCCATGTATATATGCATTGAGACAATATAACAACCCATGTAATGTAGGGTTTGGACTTGGATGTTCTACAACAACTTTTGTAGTCACAATCCATCTAGAGCCCGGATTTGAAGCAATCACTCTCTGCAGATAATCTTTGAACCTCCCGTATTGTTTTACCAGATCACCCAACATCTTCTGCAAAGCTTCCTCTTTGCTTATGCCATCATCCTGCTTGGTTTTCTCCATCACAGGCTCACAGCCTCAGTCACAGTCCTAGGGCCAATTTTGATATTAGGCTCACAAATATTTGCAACCCATTTACATGTTGCCTTGCAGCCTTCACCTGATGTGCTCTATGTGCGTCTTCCTGAGGAAGAAAATCTTCTCACCCTTGATTTTGTGAACCAACCATACAATAGGACATCTTTTTTCATTGCACTTTGCTATAATTATATCTTGACAATTTCTGATACCTAAAGTTCCTGAGTTGTGCAATGTGTAGTGTCTGCAATGCTCTCATGAACCGGTACATATCAACGAAGAACATCATCATACACGACCCTTCTTTTGGTTGTAGTCTATTCTCATCATACCACTGGCTTGGGTGCCTTTTCTTTGCCCTGCTATTTCTTCCTTGTGGCATAGACCAGGACATCATCTCAAACAAATCATCATCCTCTGGATGTCCATATGCCAATCTGCCAGATATGTCTAGTTTGTCACATATGGTTAGATTTACTAGTGCATCTGTGATGTTCCTTTTGGTAATTAAACTCATTTGCAAATTGCTTAAGTTCCCAACGATATATTGAGAAGAATAACATTTAAGTTTGAATGAAATCATTTCGGCAACATTTGCCCCCAATGCTCAAAATCAAATCGACATAGGAGAAAAAATCTTACTTGATGCCACCGAGAGAGGTAATCTAGCAATTGCTCTGGGTCGGCACCTCCTTTCACACATTGACCGGTTGCCGCGGAGGCCTCCAATGACGAACAATGCTTGATGGTTGCCGGTTGCGCGCAGCATTCCCCATCCTTTCGTGAGGAAGCCCGACAGCCAACACCTGCCCGGCCCTACGCCACCCTGGGTTCTCTCTCTCCGTCGATGTCTCCGGTGCTGGTATTGGCGCCGCCACCTAGAGAGCTGGCGTCGGATGAATTCGCCACCACCATTACTTCGGGTGGGAGCCCGAGAGAGTGAGCAAACTGACCCGAATGGATGGAGTTAGGGCACCAAACGCGCTGTTAACATCCGTTTTTCTGAGATCGTCTCTGCTTGCCACATCCTCCTGGCAGCGAGCCACACCCGTCAGATTTGCTTTTAGACGCGTGTCTCAGACGAATCAATGCTATTGTTACAAGTCAACAAGAAACGGTGGTATTTGAAACCTAGGGAAAATTGGTGCTTTTTTTCAACAGTACGCAAATGGTGTACCTTAGTTTATACTCCCTCCGTTCGGAAAAGGATGTCACAAAAATGGTCTATCTATAGTTCATTTTTGTGACATCCTTTTCCGAACGGAGGGAGTAGAAGGCAGAGAAGTTTTGCAAGCTTGACATACCTACTGCGTACAGTAAGTTGTCAAGAATACCCGCCCAACTCACACCACACGCTACTCTCTCGTAATCTGGTTACTCCCTCCATGTTTGGCCCTCTTCCAAAGAGCCCATTCATCAAGAATTTGGAAAACTAGACCTTCTAAAGACCTCTGTCTCTCTAAGTTGCCAAATGTCCTGGTGTTTCTGTGTTTCCACAGGCTCAAACTGATGAGAATAATCAGGGTATTAACCCATCTCCTCTCCTTCCTTGTGCACCCTCTCCAGACATGGCGCCACCAAGGCTCCAACATGATGTCCACTGTTGGAGGTGGAAGGGGCAGCCCAAGCTTCCTGAAACACTACAACCAAACTTGTTTGGCAAACACACACTAGATGATTATGTGTTCGATATTGTGTTCCTCCTGCAGGCACGTGAAGCACACCGAGGGATTATCCTGAAGTCCCTGATGTGCCCTACGATCCGATGTCCACAATCAATGTTGCAGTGCCAACTAGCAGAAGATCTTGCATTTTAGTGGGGCCCAGCTCCTCCAAATGTTCATAGCTCCTGACATTCTTGTTGCTCCGGCATCCGAGTACCTGTGTGTTGAGGACCATGGCCAAGAGAACACATGTGGCATGGTCGTGTCTATGTAGAGGGTGCACACATTTGTAAACGCGACAGACATTGCAACATTCTTTGCGGCGAGAGCGTGCCTTGTATGTCGTCCACCCATTTGTGATCATTCAGTGCTTCCTGAACCGTGCGTTTGTTTGCACATCTCGTACTGACGGCTCACAAGACGATCGGCGCTATATCTTTCACGCTGCTCCTCTGATCCACCTCTGTGTACAAAACAGGATACTATCCCCACGCCCTGCCGTGGTGAACACTAGGCTCTGAAAGGCCGACGCTGCATCACTATCATCCATCATTGTTAGCCCTTGCCAAGCTCGCGATTGATCGGTCTTTTTTAGCCACTCCCACCTAATCCTCAAAGCCATCCCTTATAGCTGCAGGTTTTTCACACCCAAACCTCCAAAGCAGTAAGGCCTGCAAATCTTCTCCCAGTGTGCCCAGTGGTGCCTTTTTATTACCCTAACCACAAATGTGTTTTTTTTTTGTAATTTTATCTCTCCAACCGAATATCTGATGGGAGGTTGTAACCTTAGTGCCTTTACCATAGTTCATAATATTGGCAGAATTGTGAAAAATCCTGCTTTTATTAGTCCTACCTTTTGTGATCCGAGGTTTCGTGTGTTCGTCTCCCTGTGTGCTGACACCCACACCTAGTTTGCAGGCGGGTTGTTGGAGAAGGACAGCGGGACAAGTGAGACAAGGGAGGCAGGGAGCCTCGGATCCGTGCCCATGCCGACCTTAATCACGTTACGTGGTGGGGAACACAGGTTCTAGATTAACCTTGCCAGGAAAATCTCGGCCAGGCTTTCCACGCCTGGACATCGCGTATCCGACACCGATGGATCGACTGGGATTAATTCTCGCGCGTCCATGCTTCAAACTTACACGATCAATCATATCGATCTCTCCATTTTACCACAGTACCGAGGACGGCACGCACGATCGGCAAGCTGATTCCGACTGGTTGGCCGGGATCGATGGAGCTAACGGCGATGGAGCGGGAGCACCACGAGCAATGGCTGGTCGTCCGGTCCTCCTCATGCTCTACGCGGTCTTCTTCTTTGCCGCCCTAGGCGTCGCCCTCGTCTTCCTCGACCCGTCGACCTGCAGGGCCGCCGTGCACTGTCCTCGGCTGCCGGCGCTGTAGCCTGTACGCCTCGTGGGCCGCCTGCGCGCTCCTGTTCGCGCCGGTCCTGCGCTACGTGCGCGGCACCCTCCTGCCGCCGCTCACGCCGGCGGCCGCGGGGCTGGCGTTCAAGCGCGTCGGCTGCCCTTTGTACCTCTTCGTCGTCCTCGTGGATTACCTCGCCGTGACCGCGACCGAGCTGGGCAGCCGGTACGCCGTCGCGTGCACCGGCGCGGCTGGCGCCGCCACCGTCTCCTTCGTTGGCGTCCTCGTGTTCTGCGTCTGGCTTGGTAGCAGTGGTCAAGAGTTCCGCGACGTTGATGTCCAGTTTGTCGATCTCGAGCAATCCAAGGGATAATCGATCCCAGTAGCTCATTCGGGTAGTAGACGCTACGCGTCTATCAGCTCCTGAACTGTTGGTACTAGAAAGATGCAATGTGCTTGGTCTTGGAGAAACGAAAATCTACAGCTAGCTGCGAGAGCAACCCAGGGAATCCATGCATCGGATGCGTTAACATGTAATGATGTAACGTGTATGATAACTTGGTGAGTGACTGTTTCTTGTGTTTTCTTGACGGAAGAACAGTGAAATCCGTTGCATTATCGGACAAGACTCTGCAGACCCTGTGCAGTTCACGTTACAAACAGCGTCCAGCTGGGCGCCTGCTTTTAGTCTGTGGACTGTACGTTTTCACGAAACCTCCTGGAAGAGACAAGTTCAGACATGCAAAGAAGTTAAAAGATCAAGGGTGTATAAAGCCAAAGGAGACACTCTCTGGGACCCTGAAAGATCAAGATCAGAATGCACGGTTACCTGCAAACTTGCAAGGGCTGTCAAGTACTGCCAGCTACCATGTCCAGGGAGTTCTTTGGCAAAACCGACAGAAGTCCGGCAAAAATGTTTTCCTTGCCAAGTTAATCTACTTGCACCACCACGTCTCTGATCCAAATTAAAATGTAGGTACAATAAAAAATCAGAATCATGTAAAGATGTAGCGTTTCATAACATGAGCTCAATCCTTAACCTTTTACATAATCAATGACATTACTATACACCCCTTTTACAAGAATCAAATCTCTTTTTTGCTCAGACAGAACCCTTTTACGAGAATCTCTTTCTATCGATAGAGAGAGGGAGGGAATACCCCTTGTACAAGCATCATAGCTGAAGCGTAGAGTGTGATCCATGCAAAGAGATAAAACGATCAGTGGTAAAGACAAACCTACCCTGGGTCATTTTGCAAGATAAACATCAGATCAGCCATTTGCTAGCTTGCAAGGGTTGCCAACCAGAACAGAGCACGGAGATGAACAGCATAAAGAGAAGCAGTAAACAGGAAAGCCTTCACCTTGAGCAAAAGAAGATGCACTGTTCCTACTTATGGGAAAAATGCCATGGTCTCAAAGCAAGTTTCACCAAGCACTCATTCGGGTCTTTTGCTACAATTGGACAAGCAGGGAAAATCTGGTGAACTGGACAAGTACATCTCTTCGTTGCTTCTCCCACAATTAACTTCTTTATTCTTGCCTTCTACTTATCAGCTTTCCAGGGATAACACGTCGCAGGAAGCTGGAGCAAAAAAATCCTAAAAAAATGAACCCGCAAAACCTGAAAGGACGAAAAAACACGTTGTTCTTTTAAGCAGCATACACTGTCAATAAATAAGCATATCATTTCACTCTGCATAGTATTTAGACCAGTAGTTTCCAATGTAAGAACTGTAGGTACTAGTAACACAATTATCACCATTTTAAACTGGGTGTAGAAAGCCCAACCACACAGCACCAAAAAAAATGAACATACGAGGAAAGTATTTATCGTGTGAAGAAACATAACAAGTTAGTTCAATAGTTCTTCCCATAGCAAAGTGTGGACCACCATGTTGCTGGACGAACTGAACACTGATGAAATGATGATCAATCAATTAAACACCAGGCCGACAAACTATGCCAAAGCTTCTGTATCATTTGCTGGAGTTGTCACATGATTTCTTTTTTCCAAAGCCGTGTTTTGCTGACCAGAAAACAAAAGGACAAGAGGAAAACATGGTATTCTGCCTTTGGACTGCTGGAGCACATGCCTTGGTCATTTTACTGCTTAGCATGTGTAATGTGTCTCATGCTAACGAGTCAAAGTTAACTTGGCAAGCTGTAGAAAAGGAATACAGCCCATTAAACACGCCTTGATTCCGCTTCATTTGTGACACTTTAAGAACGGGTACCTGAGTTCAGTTACTGATAGCTTATGAAGAAGTCAGATAAAATAATTTATTTGCGGTAAAAAACTTAAGGAGATTTCCTAAAAGAAAAGCGGAAGGAAAGAATCAAAACATCTTTGGTTAGACAATGATCCTACTTAATAAAATTAATGTCCCGCAACTGATTATAGCTCAGGATCAGTAGAAATATTAGTAGGTCCATCGAATTACCAACCTGACCAAAGCTAGAGGCCCACTGAGTCAACAAAATAAAGGGAAGCAATACCAAAAGAACATACACTTCTCAGTATCCTGGATTGCTCTCTCACTATTATATTATAGTTAAGAAGATAGAGAAAACAATAAGGCACTTTTAGCTGGTTGAAAAACATGAATCTGGATAAAGTCAGGATTAGTCCACATAATCATCTCACTCCTTTACAATTCGATGCAAACATGGTCAATCGCTATCATTATTCACAAAGAAGGGTCCTACATACATAGGTTTTGGTTCAGATGTTCAGTAACAAAGGTGCAAGTGGGATATAATCAGCATGGGTAACTTGGACAATTTGAAAGGCTCTGCTAAAGCTAAACCCCTGCATGGAAAAGTTTGCACAAAACCTGGCTTCTGTCTGTGGTCTATATAAGGCAGCTACAGTTCGCCCAAAAGCTTTGTAGATCTCAGACCGGCAGGAGATTTGGAGTGTTCTTCAGGCTCCTCCCTCCATCATGATATCTTGGGTAGCCATCTACCATGTTCTTGAAGCGACAGTACCATTGTATGTAGCCATGATAATAGCCTACCTATCCATAAAATGGTGGAAGTTGTTCACCCCAGAGCAGTGCTCTGGGATCAACAAGTTCGTGGCCAAGTTCTCCATCCCTCTTCTCTCTTTCCAGGTCATCTCTACAAACAATCCTTACGACATGAACCTCAAGCTCATATTTGCAGACATCCTACAGAAGTCTCTCGCCCTGCTGGGATTTGCAGCCATTTCTAGAGCATGTTGCAAGAGGAAGTTTGATTGGCTGATTACAGGTTTCTCTTTGTCAACATTGCCCAATACGCTGATTGTTGGCATCCCATTGCTGAAAGGAATGTATGGTGAGGAAGCTGTCAAGCTGATAAGTCAGATAGTTGTCCTACAGAGCCTAATTTGGTACACACTTCTTCTCTTTCTGCTTGAATTTCGGGCTGCTAAAGGAATCGGTGCTACACCATCGTCTGAAATTGTTGGTAAGAACCTGAAATCTATTAAGGATGGCATATAAAGTGGTTTCATCTGTACAGCATGAATTAAGTAGTTGTTTTTAATCAAGATTCTTCCGACATTCATTTCTTTGTTTTCCCTCTTCAGAAGTGCATTCTTAATGTTGCTTTTGTTTTTCGGAAACCTCCAGTAGCATTAACATTCAGAAAGATAGAGATTAAAATAAGAACTGCAGATCGTTAAAAGAAAACTTCTATCCACTGTCTGATAGTTTACATCAGCATTTACTTGAGATATTTTATTGGAATGTAATTGATCTTTGATACAGTACATTTGTTGAAACAATGAGATGACTTTTCTGAATTATCCAATCAGACATTGTTAAAATATTTCGAACTATCAAATGCTCATCTAGAGAAAGTAAAGTCAACTTCTCTTATGATGTTTTAACGGGTTCATCTAATTAACTGAGCATTTTGTTCTCTTATGTCATTTCTCAAAGCTGACGAGGAACCGGGTACTCTAGGAACTATACAACAATACCAAGAGAGCCAGTCAAAAGATGTAACAGCAAGATGTTCTAGGGCTTTTCGCTTTTTGTTAGTGGTTGGAAAGAAGCTAGTGATGAATCCGAACATGTACGCATGCCTGACCGGTCTACTCTGGGCACTAGTTAGCTTCAGGTATTAACATGGGTTTATATGAATCGAAATTACATTCCTGAACCAGAATGTAGCAATTATCACATGTAGCTAAATAACATATCGTGCAGGTGGCAAATACAGTTACCCTTGATCATCAGCAACTCCATAAGAATACTCTCAGATGGCGGGCTGGGAATGGCAATGTTCAGCCTAGGTGTGAATTACACCAGCAAACTTAGAGTTAGCGTACGAACATAAACTCTGCAAAAATTAGTAACCGTAACTTCTAACTACTTCTATTACAGGCCTTTTCACTGCTCTACAAACAAAAATCATATCCTGCGGAATTAAGAAGATGCTACTATCACTTAGCATCAGGTTTTTCCTAGGACCAGCCCTGATGGTGGTCTCTTCCTATGCTGTTGGGATGCGTGGAATCTTGCTCAAGGTGGCCATTGTGCAGGTACAGTTTTACTCTGATCTTTCCTTTGATATCTGTACATATGGCGATTTATAATTGTGTGTAATTCGAAGACAAAAATTATGCCTGACCTCTAAGATTCCGCGCAGGCAGCTCTACCTCAAGGAATAGTGCCATTTGTGTTTGCAAAGGAGTATAATGTGCATGCAGATATCCTAAGCACTGCGTAAGTTAATCTCCTACCATCCTAACACAAATAATAAGCAGCTTAGAATGGAACAACAAACTTATTATCCTCTTTTCTTGCAGGATAATTGTTGGTATGATGGTTGCAGTTCCTGCTGCCCTGGCTTACTACTTTGTTCTCGATCAGCATATATTCTGATTTTCTAATCTACAAATATATAAATGCTAATACCTAAAAATATGTTCTTCATAAAACAGCAGCAGAGCAGTGAAATGTAAAGGGTAAAGTAGGCCATGGCCACATTTACTTGGATGTTTTGCCAGGCTGTAAATATTTGCGCTATGGACTTGGATCCTGTGGTGTGGTGACCCAACATGAAGATATATATTTCTAATTTGTAATTCGTTTAATATATATAAATATACATGTATTTGCTGATCACATCTTTTAATTTCCAACCATTTTTTTTTGAAACCGGTCCATTTCTTCTTTTTATAAGCTCATTTTCCAATCATCCCCGAACATTACTAAAAAGACATAAGAGGTATATAAAGTGCGCCTCACCCAGGTGACACGGCGTGGTTTGGTTCTCACAGGCATTCTGTCGAACAGATGTGTGCCTGACACGGCGTGGTTTGGTTCTCACAGGCATTCTGCCGAACACCTTGCCGTGGGACCTTAGCTGATATATATGGATACGAACAGAGTAATGGATCAGCTCAGGCAATCAGGCAGCTGTATCATGCCGACGGTGGCAAGTAGGGTGGAATAAGGCGTACCATTTCGTGCTTCTTGGTGTGGAGGCGACAGGCGAGAGCGACAATTCACTTCGGCAGTCAGCGCTGAACGGCAAAACTGGACCACGTTCGTGTGGAGCCGTCAAGATTGAAGGTTCAAGGTTGTGTTTGAACGCATGAATTTTGCGGTGAGAGGCAACCTATAATCCGGAAGTTTTTTTTTTTTGCGAAACACGGTACAAACGCAGACGCTCACATATATATGCACACATTCACGCCTATGAACGTACAATCCGAAAGTATTTTGTGGTAGGATTTTTGTTAATGTATGATTTTTTAGGGGACGTAAGTAGGAATTCTAATTCACGTTTTAGTTAAGGAAAAAGTATAGAATCCAACCTGAAATGTCACACAGTGGACACATTTCACCCTAAACTTTGAAACCGGATAATTTCAACCCTGAAATCTACCAAACCGGACAAATAACCCCCGGTCTGGTTTTTCAAAGTTTAGATGGTTTTGAGCCTTGACGTGGTGATTACGTGGCGATGACGTGGGTGCCGGAAATCACGGCCGTTTGTCTGAGCGTGGGACCCACCTGCCGAGAGATCGATCGAGAGCCTCTCGCCGCCGTCGCCGCCGCCGTGCGTGCGCGTTTCCTTCATCGAATCGTCCGCCGCCACCTGCCAAAGCCTCTTGTCTCTTCCTCTAGCTAGCTAGCTTCTGCAGTTCTGCTTGATGTACCGCGTCACGGGATGGCTCCGGTTCCCCTGCAGCTCGGGTTGCTCGTCGTGCTGCCCATAGTAGCCGGGAACGGGGACGACCGAGTGGACATGGTGGACAGGGTCCAGCGCTGGTCGCCCAAATCGAAAGTCCGGCAGCGCCGCGGCCAAGCACGGCGACGACCGAGTGGACATGGTGGACGATGTCCAGCGTCGGTCGCCAAGCTCCCCACAGCCCCGTAGTTGAGCCTCTCGAGAATTGCCACGGGCCGCGGCGGCCTCCGCAGTCGATTGGCGACGACGGCGTGGACGTGGTGGCTGGGTCCGGCCGCCAAGCTGCCTGCAATCCCGCGCCAGCACCCGATAGGCAATAGCCGAGTCTCAGCAGCGCGTCTTCGTCGGCCAAGGCAAGGGTCTCCCGTGTTTAATGAAATTACTGTGAAGATTCAAGTTTCTCAATAAACGAGCATGGGATTTGGGGACATAGCCGGCGACCACGTCGCTCTCCTCGCCCTGCGCAGTGGGGAATCATCTCAAGTGGGACCTGTCCGTGTCCCCGTGCCAGGGGTGGCTTGGTGTCAGCTGCTCCGGCGCCGGCTCCAGCGAGCGCGTCGTCGAGCTGCGGCTAGTGGGCCCGAGCCTGAGCGAGCAGATACCGGTCGGCACGGTGGGCAACCTCACCGCCCTGCAGACGTTGTCGCTCCGGGCGGACATGGGCGGCTGCGCCGAGCTCCGGTGGATCTACCTCGTGGGGAACCGACTCGACGGAGATATACCGAAGTCCGGAGAGCTTCTTCTCCCTAGCATTGCTCAAGAAGGTCGACCTCTCCGGCAATCACCTCACGGGCGGCATGTCCCCAGCGGCCTTAGCCTCCCGAAGCTGACGCAGTTCAACTGTCAGTAACGGCGTCAAATAGGTAGCCACGTCACTGCCACGTCAACGAGAGCTTCAGTGTCCAAAACCGCCCAAAATTGACTCAAAACCGCCCAAATTCGACAAAAACCACTATCAAGGGGTTATTTGTCCGGTTTGATAGATTTCAGGGTTGAAATTATCCAGTTTCAAAGTTCAGGGTTGAAATTATCCGGTTTCAGTTAATGTCCGAAAGGCCCAACTCCGTCTTTCGAGCATCGTAGCAGGCCGAATGGGCTAGGGCCAACGAAACCTAACCTAGCCATGGGCCCAGTTTAGTCAGGCCATCCAAATTGCATTCCCCATACTATCTCATTGTTGTAGCCAGTGACTTTTTTTTTGGATAACCCAAAAGGAGCTCTTCCTATTTTATTTAAGGAGAGAAAGTGGTCTAACAATAAATAAAAAGAAGGAGAGAAAGGCTAAACAAGGATAGGAGGGGTATGTTTAGGGGACAGATATACGCAGAACCCAAAAACTCAAACTGAAAAAATAAAAACCACATGCAAACTACTTGCAATAGGTATCGAACTCTCTAAATGCACTAGCAAATTGGGAGATGCTCTGGTACGTAATGAAGGCCACTTTGAGGAAGGTGAGCCGCTCTCCGGTGAAAACCCTTTAAGTTACGCTCTTCAACACATTCCACATCATATAGATAAGTTTGCCTCCACGAGCTTTGTCGATTGTCTTGGGGGCGTTGTGGAGGAGGCTATTCCACCAATCCTCGTGCGAAGTTGTCTGGGAGTTCGGGAACACATTGTTGGTCCCTCCACCAGACACATAAAATGTTCTGAACTGTGATCGAGAAGCAGGCCGCCATTTCGAAAGAGCTGAGGTAGAGTTGGCAAACTGGGTCATGAGGCCAACCGCTCATATATAACGAGCATGCCGGCGGTGACCACACAACACCTTGGATGACAAGCCAGGCGAAGAACTTGCATTTCCCTGAGTCTTTGCTCAAAATGTTGTATCCCCTCGAACGATTTTTTTTTTTGCATCAAGTTTGATGCCACCTATTCGAAATAATGAAGGTACATGAGTACGTTTCTCTCGAAACAGGCTTTCGCCCCGCTTTATAAATAAAGCAACATGCCAAGCAAGTTCAAACACAGTTACAGTTACAAACATAAGAGCGGAAAAGGCCGCTTGCTGGGGGCGCAGCACAAGTAAGCCCACACAAATAAGCAAGAAAGAAGTGGGGGGGGGGGGGAGGGGTGGGGTGGGGGTGGGGGGCGGTGTGAGAGATACATCAAGATAGACAGAAGAGAGTGAACAAAAAACTAAAACCCTCCGGCGCTAGCTGGAAGACGAAGAGATGCGCCGAGCGGTCTCCACAAGTCTAGTGATCATGTCGTCCAGCTGCCCCCTGTCCCGCTGCCTAGACAACGGATGCCACTGCTGCAAGAAAGCCAGAAGTTTAAACATCGAGTCAGAAGCCCGTCGGAGAAAGATCCGCTCGATCACCATCTTATTACGAATTGTCCACAGGGTCCACATCAACGCGGCAAACACCAACCAGAAGAGGCGCCGCCTCTCCCCGGTACGGTTCGCCCTGATTTCTAGGAACTCGCCAAGGTCTGAGGCCTGCCAAGCAGGCCCCAGCGCCTCGTGGGCGAAGTTCCATAGAAACCTGGCTGCGGGGCAGGTGAAAAGGATATGGGTTCCCGTCTCAGGGATCCCACACATTGGGCAAAGCCCATCACCCGGCCCCTGTCGCTTGCGAACCTCCACCCCTGAGGGGAGGCGGTCCCTAAGAAGCTGCCACACGAAGATTTTGATTTTTAACGGTATGGGGGCCTTCCAGAGAGGAGAGGTCCAGGCTCTAATTGGGGAACTAAAAAGACTCCGATACGCCGAATTTACAGAGAACGTCCCAGACGGTGTCAGGTGCCATGACACGAGGTCACGGCCGCCTGGCAGCGACTCAGGAAGTAGACTCCGTAATTCCGTCCAAGCCGCAGCCTCGGCAATACCAAATGTTCGTCGGAACGAGATGTTCCAAGCCCCATTGGATATTGCCGAAGCCACAAACTGCATCGGGTCAGCGCAGATAGCAAAAAGCGCGGGAAACCTATGCTGTAGCGGGCTCCCATCGAGCCACGGGTCCAGCCAAAAGAGGGTGTCCTCTCCATTACCAATGGAGAAGCGAAGACCCTTCCTAATCTCATGCTTGATGGATTGGATAGATCGCCAAAATTGGGATCCATCTTGGCGGTCACAGGAAAAAAGGGGGCGACCCTGCAGATATTTCGCTTTGATTAGCTGCAGCCATAGTCCCCCCTCCTCTCTAAGTATCCGCCAAACCCATCGTAGCATGAGCGCAACGTTCATCTTACGGGAGGCAATGATACCAATGCCCCCCATGTCTTTGGGGGTGCACGCATCCGCCCATTTGACCATGTGATACTTCTGACGCCCATTGGCCGCCTGCCAGAAAAAGCGTGAGAGATCCCTGTCAAATGAGGCGTGCGTGCCTTCTGGGAGTATATAAACTCCCATCAGGAACATCGGTAGACTAGAGAGACAAGCGTCAATCAGACAGTCTTGCTCGCCTTAGAGGTGAACCGCCCTTGCCAAGGCTCCGCCTTGGCTTTGACACGCTGGGTGACCGGTTCTAGGTCCTTAATGAGGATCCTAGAATCACTAATGGGCGTCCCCAAGTAAGTAACAGGGAAGGTAGACAATCTGCAGTTTAGTTTGTCCGCTATCCGCTGTCGCTCATCATGGGAGTATCCCATGATCATGACTTCGCTCTTGTCGAAGTTAATCTTGAGGCCCGACATGGCCTCAAAGCAGAGAAGAAGAAACTTGAGATTAATAATGTCAAGCTCCGACCCCTCCACCATGATCATGGTATCGTCCGCATATTGGAGGTGGGTGATCCCACCTCCAGGAATAAGGTGCCCTACCACACCAGAGATGTGGCCGGCCGTCTTGGCTTTATCCAAGATAGCCGCTAGGGCGTCACCGGCGAGGTCAAAAAGAAGGGGGGAAATTGGGTCCCCTTGCCTCACCCCACGCGAAGACCTAAAGTAAGGGCCAATGTCTCCATTAATGTTTATGGCCGTGCTCCCAGACATGACAATCTGCATAATCCACGATATGTAGCGCCCGTCAAACCCACGACGCTCGAGGACTTGGCGTAGAAAGGCCCAGTCCAAACGATCATATGCCTTCTGGAAATCTAGCTTAAGAAAGACACCTTTAAGGTGTCTCGTCTTGACTTCATGAACTACCTCATGAAGAGCCAGAATCCCATCATGGATAAATCGTCCCTTGATAAAGGCGAACTGGTGTGGGTGAGCCAGGCGCTCCACAACTGGCGCCAAGCGTGTTGCACACACTTTGGAGAGCAGACGCATGATGACATTGATCACCGTGATCGGCCTAAACTGACGAACATCCGTGGCCCCTACAACTTTGGGAATTAGGGTAATCACCCCAAAATTAAGGCGGGACATCACCAATGTCCCAGAGTAGAACTCCTGGAACAATGACATGATCACCGCCTCAATATACTCCCAGAACTTCTGGAAGAAGGATACAGGGAGACCATCCGGCCCTGGGGCCGAACTGGTTTTCATCCCCTAAGGGCCCGGCGCACCTCCTCGAGACTGAATGGGAGAGTAAGCTCCCTATTCTCGTCATCCGAGACTAAGGCCCCTAAGGGCCAGAAGTGCGTGGCCAAAGCCACTCCCGTGCGGGGGCCCTCCGAAAATAACTCCTTATAGAAGGAGTATATATGATCGGAAAGGTCCTGGGCCTCCTCTAATAGGAGGCCATCCGCCCACAAGCAGGGGATCGAGCACCTACGACGGCGGCCATTAGCAATGGCATGGAAGTATGCTGTATTAGCATCTCCACGAAGGATCCAATTCTGGCGACTACGCTGACGCCAGAATATCTCCTCGCCTTTGTAGATCTCCATCAAGGAGTTCTCCAAAGCATACCGCTCTAACCATCCATCCGCGGACAAGCCTGTCGAGTCAGCCGCCGTATCAAGCGTCTGAATCTGGGCGAGGATGTCCGCCTTATTCTTACGCACCTCTGCACCTAAATTCGCGCCCCACCCCCGCATAAATTGGCGCACGACCTTAGCACAGTGGTGCCAAATGTCAACCGCATTATAGGCGCGGGGGGGAGACGCGACCGCCAAGTCCCACTTTTGGCGAACCGCTTCCACAAATCCCGGCTGACCAAGCCAGAACTCCTCAAAGTGGAAGCGGTTCGACCTCGGTGGGGCCCCTCCTCCAGACGAGAGGAGAAGGGGGGAATGGTCTGAGCCAATCCTAGTAATCGCACGAAGCGAGCACAAAGGAAAGGCAACTTCCCATTCCACTGACACTAAAACCCGGTCAAGCACACTCCGGATCGGGACGGCCTGGTTGTTGGACCACGTATAACGTGCCCCAACTCGAGTGATCTCCCTCAGAGCCAAGTCAGCAATCCAGTCGTTGAACATACGCATCCTAGGGAGGTCCACATTATCTGAGCTCTTGTCATCAGGTGAGCGAATGAGATTAAAATCTCCTGCCACCACTACAGGGGTAAGGCATCGCTCCACCTTTGACCTGAGCTCAGCTAAGAACTCAGCAGACCTCCGGTGATCCGCGGGGCCATAGACAATAATCACCTCCCAGCGGAGGTGCGATCGTCTATGAGTGAGCAACATGCTCACAAAGAACTCCCCGCGGTCCATATCCTCTATCTCAAAAGTATCCTCCTTGGCACCAAGGAGGATGCCCCCTGAGTGTCCCGTCGCCGGGAGCCAATGCCACGAGAACTTGTGGCGACTAAGGCTCTCTAGCTCTGAAACGGAGAAATCCTGTCGAATCGTCTCTTGTAAACCCACGATGTCCGCATCTTCTTCTCTAAGGTAGTTGATCAACTGGCGGCGGCGGCCCTCCTGCCCAAACCCCCTCATGTTCCAGATGAATGTGAGGACATTCATTGAGAAACAGTGTCGGGGTTGGTCCCCTTAGGGGGACCGATTGGGCCCTACTAGAGGTCGAGGGCCGGGACGTTGACTTCGGGGGCCTCCCACGCCTCTTCCCAGGCTGGGAAGTAGGCACAGCGATTGGGGCAGCATCAGGCCTAGGAGGGGCTCCACTGGCGGACCCTTGTGCCTCCTGCACAGGTCCAGCGGGAGCCGGGGGCCCCTGCCGCTCATGCTCCGACTGAGCACGAGCTGCCGCTAGGGCCCCCTCATAGACCTCCTTAGCCTTGATGGCCGCAATCTGCTCAAGGCGAGGCCCTCTCTCTCCACGGAAAACAATGTCACAGTCCCCTGCAACTTGAGCAAGATGGTCTAGCGGAACAGAGTCGAGAACCGAGAAGCGGGAACCAGAGGGAGGAGAGGAAGGGGGAGGAGTAGGGGTAGGCGTAGGGCGAGACGTACCAATCCCAGAGTCAAGTGCCTCGCGACGACGAGACGCCACCATCGCAACAGTAGGCTCCACCGCCTCGCCTCCAGTCCTAGCCCTCGCCAGTCGCGCGCTGTGGCGACGAGAGCCCGGGGCGGGAGGGGAAGATCGATGACGCCTGGGGCGCCTCCTGGTGCCAGTCACAGGAGTGTCGGGGATGACCGTGACCGGCTCCAGGGCCGGAGCTGCCGGGGTGCCCGGGGAGCGGGTGTACCAGACCGCGCCCGGGGAGCGCGGAGTGTCAGGGGCCATGACCTCCATCCCCACACTCGGCGCGCCGTCGGACTCCTCCACCTCCGCCTGGGGGGAGGGCTGAAGCCCCAAGGCAGACGAGACGAGGCCGGAGATGTCCAAGGATCCCGGCCCCTCACACAGGTTGGAACCATACTGTGAGAGCGGGAATCCAAAAGACAGTGAAGGAGCCTGGCGGACGTCGGACAGAACAGGCGAAGATGCCTGAACCTGAGAACCTGCAAGAGATGCCTGAACCTGAGAACCTGCGGGCGGTGGCGCTGAAGAAGGCGGAGCTGAAGTCGCTGGGGGGGGGCGAGCGTCCGTGGAGTGGGGACCGTCACCGTCAGACGGGTCGTCCTCAGAGGAGCCTCCCTCCCCGCTGGAGGAAGGGCTGCGGCGCGGAGACGGCGAGTGAGAGGCCAGAGGGGAAGTGGACCTCGGCCGGTCCACCTCAGACTCCAGCTCCACTACCAAGGTCCTGCCCACCCCGTCGAAGTAGAAGGTGGGCAAGGGGATGTTGAGCTTGGCGGGGTCCGGTGCCTTGACCCGGATCCGCACGGGGCCATCCCCTGGCAGAGTACTCTCGTCCACCTCCTCAAAGCGACCAACGGCCTGAGAGATGAGAGCCACGAAGCCCACCTCCTTCCGCAGCTCAGACGGGATCCCGTGAATCCGGATCCAAGCCTCGGCAAGAGGTGGTGGCGCGTCCGGGTCGGTGTCGGAGGGCCTGATGGAGACGCGAATGCTGTGGATCGGGAGAGTGATGGTCGGACTCCAGGACAGGTGGGTGAGAAGCTGAGCAGTGGGGAACGCCACCACAAACTCAGTCGGGGAAATCTCCCTCACCACCCAAGACCACGCACTCTCCAAGCCCGCAAGCTCGGAGCGGATGGTCTCAGCTGATATCACCACCGAAGGATCCAAGACCTGCTCGGGAAGCACGGTCACCACGGCCAAATGTGCCGGAGCCGCCAACTTGATCCCTCCGGTGTCCACGTAGTAGAAGCCGGCGTCAACGCCATGTCCGTAGTGCTCGAGGACAGCCGACCTAGGACGTCCCCCGGGTGCCGCTGCCGGGGCACCGGGGCCGGGCAGAACAGCTCCCGAGGTCGAGGCAGCCGGGTGCTTCTTCTTCTTCTTCTTGGATTTCTTCTTCTTTGCACCTTGAGCCGAACCGGGCTTTGGGGGGATGGCTGGCTCCCGGCGAGGAGGGGAGCGGCCCCTGTCAGCCCTCCACGACCCCTCCATGGCCTGGGCACGGCTCCCATCACGCGGCCGCTGGAGCAGCTCCTCCCGCAGCGCCGATTCCCTGCGGAGTCCCACCGGCGAGGTAGCACGGCGGGCCGGAGACCGTTGCCTAAGAGGGCTACGGGCAGCAGGGGCACCGCGTCCCTCACGGGCACGGCCGTCCGGGGAGCGGCGCGGGGGCGACCTCCGAGGCGGCGGACGGTACGCCACGGCCTGGGCGCGAGGTTGCGGGGAGGCACGAGCGCGGGGAGGGGAGGAAGCACGGGCCGGCAGAGGGGAGCGCGCGCGTGTCGGCGGAGGGGATCGCCCGCGAGCAGGAGGGGGCGAACGGGCGGCGTGTCGGCGCGGGGACGGGCTCCGGCGTCGCTTCATGACTGCGTCTGCGAAGGAGCCAGTGAGGGGTGGCGGCGGTTGAACGAGGCGGATACGACGAGCAGAGTGCCCTAATTTCGCGACCTGCTGGGCCGAGGCTGGGCTGGCGCGGGAGAGATCGAAATCTCCCCGGTGAATCCACAGCCAGGCCGCATTCGGCCCATCTGGCCTCTCCTTTTCCGGTCCAGCAGTGCGGCCCACCCTAAAATCCTGGCTCCGCCAGGCCAGCATGGGCCTTGGGCCCAGGATACCCCTATCGGGCCTAGGGTTAGCAGCTTGGGCCAGCCCGGGGCCCAACAACGAGGGCAGACCGCCAGGTCTCGTCTCCACTCGCGAGTCCGCCGCCGCCCCTTGCCCCGATGGCGCCGCCGCCGCGCCGCCGGTCGCCTGCACCAGGTCCAGCTGGGGGGCCGCCGCAGAGCTCCTCTCTGTAGCAGCCGCCCCTGCCAGACCAGTACGAGCAGGTCCCGAAGGAGACCCGCCGGCAACTAGCGGCCGCAGCAGTGGGGAGCCACGGGGAGGCAGCCGGCGCGCCGGCGAACCACGGGAGCCACTCCTGGCGATTGGGCAGCGCCGCCGGGCAGGGGACCTCCTCGCCAGCGCCAAGAAGTCGCCGAGGGTTGGCAGCTCCGGAGTCGAGCATCTCCGCTCCAGTTCGAGCCGCTCCGCCTCGGACGCCTCGTCCTCGTCGGCGATGTCGGCCCAGCTACGGCCACGAAGGGACACCTGTACCCCCAGCGGCGAAGGGGGCGCGGCCTCGCCCACCGCGGTCATGGCCACCGGCGCTTGACGGAGGCGTCGTCAGTATGGCGCTCGGAGCAGGAGGAATCTCTCTAATTGTTCTCGCCTGCCAGGTCTCTTCAGCTGTTCCAAGATCCACATATCTCTTCATGATACGTTTCATTCTTTAAAAGGAAAAACCTTCAGAAAGAAACATTGAAGTGAACAGCAAATGCAGATCATTTTTTTTTTTGCGAATTCATAGAGCTTTATTAATCAACGACATGAGTACAATCACTCAAAAGAGTGCTGGCAAGACCTCCTAGTCGAACTAGCTTGTCTAGCGCAAAGATGATCAGCTTGATTAGCATCACGCCCAACAAAAGTTACACTAAAGCTAGGAAAAGCTCTCATAGTCTCCCTAATCTCTTGGCAAATAGGTTTCAATTCCGACCTATCAATTTCGTCGTCAGCAAGCAGCTGAATTACTTCTTTGGCAAATGCAGATCAATTCAAATGCAGGGAATTCGTGTTTGTGGGAGAGGAGACGGTCATAGGGATCAACTCAAAGCACATGACGACATCCTGATCAACCCTTTCTCCAAGGAAACACAAGCTTCTTTCTCTTGAAGAAAAAGACAACGGACACCCCGCGGCAAGGGATCTGCGCCCTTCATCTCACAACCCCTCTCTCCACGCCGTTATAAGCAGGCGGTTCCTCCCCCCAAAACCCACACCACCACCGCCACAACCACCACCTTCCCGCCGGCCCGCTTCCGCCGCTGTCTGCTCCTCGATCCGAACCGCTCTCCTTCCATGGCGTCCCCTGGTGACGCTCCTTCCATGGCGGCCCCTGGTGACGTTCCTTCCATGGCGGCCCCGATCGACGCTCCTTCCGTGGCGCCCTCTGTGAACGCTTCTTCCAAGGCGTCCATCGGTCCTGGTCTCTACTCCGAGATTGGCAAAAAAGCCAGAGGTCAGGACGAGCGGTTCCCCTTTTGGGTTACTTTTGAGGGGTTTTGTGGGATTTTGGCGTCTGATTGTTAATTGTTGATGCTGCTTCTGTTCTCGGTGATTTTGCAGATCTTCTGAGCAAGGACTTCCACACGGACCAGAAGTTTACCCTCACCACTTACGCCGAAAATGGAGCTGTGAGTATTATAACGAACTCTGCTCGCTTGTCGTGGTTTCTCTGTGGAATGCTTGGCTTGCTTGATCGAATCCCATGATAATTTACATTGGTTTGGGTTCGATTTTAGGTGGCTGGGTGGGGTTTTAGCCTTTTAGGCTTGAGATGAAGTGGTGTTAGTGGGCACTCGGGAGTCGGGAGGATTCGTTATTTTATTTTTACTTTTTTGCTTGGGCACGCGCAGATTGGGATGGTCGTGTTTGCGACATCGAAGTTAATGGGTTTGATAGGGTTTCGGGGACTGATTGGATTTATGTTGATTTGGGTTGCACGGAATTTCAGATTGCGTTGGATTAGTTGGTGGGTGAGGCGTGATAGAGTTTTAGTCCCCTGTGTAAGATACTCAAGTATATGATGTTTGTTATGCATAAACTTTGTGCCTGTGCAATGCTACTAAGTTTGTGGCCTTTTCACTGCGATGGGTTAACAGTACATGTATTTAGGATCATGTCATCTGGAATGTTGAATGCAGCTTGGATAGCGCATATTGTTAGTTTTCGTGTATCCTAGCTTGAGGACAGTGACATTTGGGGTTGGAGCAGACTGATTGATCTAATAACTAGTGGACAGGATGATGCTTTAGTATCTACAGTTTTCACCATGTGAATGAAGTGATGAACACAATTTTAGGCCGCAAGAAGGACAAACCTGATATTACACAGGTGTCATGCCCTGAATTTTGGCTTAGTATCTAACAGTCTACAAATGCTGTGTTAATACATTAATATGAAGTGTTTTGTTTCTTTAGAATTTGATGTCGGAACATTTGGTCTAGATCTACTTGGGCTCTACCTTCTTATATTTATTTTTGGGTTCAGAGATTGTGTTTGCAGCACCCAGACAACTTAATGTTATGTTTTTCAACCCGATGTTACAAGCTGTGTAGAATTTCTAACGTATGCAACTTGATTTTTATTGATACTGATTACATCAGGGAGTAGGTAAATGAAGACAGATAACAACACTATTACTGCCTTACTGGTAGGACTATTGTTAACATGTTAATTTACTCTGTATACTATTTTATAGAGCCGATTCCTTCTCCCTGGGACGCTGGGAGATAGATACTTATGTTTGCTTATGTGATAAAGCCTGACGAACAAGTGATCCAATCACAGTTTTTTTCAGTTCTCTTATATATCACTCTTAACTGACATTGTCCCCAAATTCCAAAACCTCAAAGTGGGCAATTTGTTTTCTTCTATATTAGGAATATCAAATGACTTTTCATTTAATGATGTCATGAACTCTTGGTGCACTTGGCATGAATACTTGTGTAATCTTGGAAAGTTCAGCTCCTACTGTCTTAAGCTTTCAATTCTAGATGGGAAACTATAAACCGATCATAAGTTGTGGATTTTTCTCTATAGGCAATCACTGCTACAAGCACAAAGAAAGATGAAGCTATAATCAGCGAGATCCAGACCCAGTTTAAGTACAACAATGTCAAAGTGGATGTGAAAGCAAATTCAGACTCTCAAGTAAGTTTGTGGATGTATCCTTTTATCTCTGCCAAATGTTATTGTACGAAAAGTCTTCCACATTATGACAACAAACCAGGTTTAATCAATTGTTTCTGTACTACTGATTAATTAATGTTTTCTTTTCCAGGTGTTAATCACTACCACAACTGAGGATCTTGGTCTACCTGGCATGAAGCAAATTGTAACCATTCCTTTTCCATATCAGAAAGGTGGAAAGGTACACAACCTTCATGTTTTCCAGATTTTGTTTGGTCTTCTATACTTGAGAATGATTTTGTTTCTGACTCTGTACCTTGTACTTGCAGGCTGAACTCCAGTACCTGCATGACTACGCTGGTGTCAGTCTCGGTCTTGGCATGAACTCAAAACCTCTAATCAACTTTTCTGCTGTGGTCGGCAACAAAGCTCTTGCTGTTGGTGGTGATGTTGCCTATGATAGCGCAACTGGGGATTTCACTAAGTACAATGCCGCAGTGAGTTACAACAAAGGAGATGTTCTTGCTGCTGCGATGCTGTAAGTTCTTGCTTCTAAAGACTCCACTGTAAACTACTTCACGAACTGTGAACTACTGATTGTTGTTCACCACTTGACCTTTCCTTTACTTGATGCAAAAACGGATATATCTGAACTGCCTTCTTTGGAACATCTTAAAGTTATTTAGAAAGGGTTCGAGAGATATGTTTATCATAGATCTGTTTTGTCTTCCTTATGTCCACACATGAACTGCATGGCTTTTTCGGCAGAAAGAATCTTGAATGATTTCCCTTTTTCAGGAACAACAAAGCGGACAGCCTGGCTGTGTCTTGCTACCAAATGGTGAACGAACAGACTGCTATTGGATTTGAACAGACCCACAGCTTCTCGAGCAAGGAGAACACGTCCACCGTTGGGGTGCAGCATTCCTTGGACCCTTTGACCACCGTGAAGGCCCGCTACAACAACCTCGGCATGGTCAGTGCCCTCGTCCAGCACGAGTGGAGGCCCAAGTCACTGCTGACCATCTCCACTGAGTTCGACACCAAGGCGATCGAGAAGAGCTCAAAGATCGGACTGTCTCTGGTTCTTAAGCCCTGATGATGATGATGCTGATCCCTTCTCTAGTTTTAGGATGGCGGTAGTATCTCAGCACCTAAGGGCTAAGGTGGTCTGTGTGAAATGAGTCCGGTTATAACCTTTTGGCTCGACTTTGGTTCGACATGGTATCCTGATTCTGCGTACTTACCCTTTCGTTAGTGTCATTTTGAGCATCAGTACTTGCCCAATGTCCATAGCTTGTTTTTTTATGTTCGAACCAAATCAGTGATTCTGGATAATTTGTCGATGTTTTTGTTGCTAGCTACTGGCATAGAATATCGAGAAAATTCCTTATATGATACTTCCTTAAAATCATGTTCCTTATTTGACACCAATGAAAATTTTCTTCCTTATATGTCCTCTCCTCAAAAAAAATTCTCTATATGACACTCTAGTGCATTGTGTTCACCAAAGAGACATAAAAAGACATTTTTATCCCTAGTGCATAATTTGATCAAAATTATGTATAGAACAATAGCTGCAAAATCTTAAATATTTTAACATCGGGTTATTACAAAAGTTATTAAATCAATTACTCCCTCCGATCCATATTAATGGTCTCAACATTGTCTAGATACGGATGCATCTAGTCTAAACACTTAACTAGATACATCCGTATCTAGATAAAGTTGAGTCCATTAATATGGATCGGAGGTTATATTATTTTTAAACAACTATGACGACGAGCTTCAAGCAATATCTACGCACAAACCAGCTAGCCTAGCTTTTTTTTTATGCAGGTATCGTACATGGGGTATTTACTCTTGCTGCGTCGCTTGCCGGGGTCGCTTGCTGCGTCACTTGCTGCGTACAAATACACCATCGATTCCTTCCGAACGCGGGTATAAATACCCTCGCATGCGTACGTGTTGTACTTGCTACTAGCAATCGATCCGCTGCTAGCTAGCTTACCTGGTTTGCGCGTACACATCGCGTCGGAAGGATCGGAAGGGTCTCGCCAGAAGCTCATCGTCCTCGTGTCAATTTTATATTTAATAATCCGACGTTTCTATACCTAATAATAAAAGCACTAAGGTTTTTTGTGGTACGTCATTTTTTTTCCGATTTTACCCCTGTGTTGTTAGAAATATTACCCACCTCTGCCACCCATAAGTCACATAACGTTTCGTATTTTTTTAATGGCAGCTCACATCTATGGCCAACCCAGCCCACCGTCAACCCCACGACCATCTCGGACAAGAGACCAATCCAAACACGAGTATCTGATCATACCCGACTTGGCCTCTTCTTGCCTTCCATCAGCCTTCAAATTCGGGAGCGATCGATTGCGCTGCACCAAAATCCAATCTTAGGATTCGAATCAAGCGTTCCAGGCTATCAGACATGCGAGCTAGCAAATCGACGAGAGATCAACTGAGAAGCCGAGAACAATGGCGGCGAGCACGGCGGACAGAAGCAAAGTCGACGAGATCTTGGCCCTCGCGATCTGAGCCCTTCGAGATTCTGTTCGTACGTGATCCCGACGATTACGAGGCAACTGCTTCCCTCACATCAGCGTGATCCCGACGATTACGGTGACATACCGCGCAGGTCGTAGCCTAGGCGTCGAAACATGGCAGAGAGGGAGCAACCAGGTGTGCGTAGAAGAGACGATCTACCAACTGCCCCAGCCTCATCGTCTCGTAGGCGCCCGCGACGTCTGAGACGACACCGACGACCACGGCGTCGTCGTATGGGTAGCCCAAGGGATGCTCTCGGTGGCCGACGCCTACTGCTTGCTAGAGAAGATGCGCTGTTCGACCCTGAGCTCATCTGTGAGATGCTGATCAACTTCAGCTGGCTGATTGGACACGATGGCATCGGGTTGTGGACAGTAAAGATATACATGATTTCAACCATGATTGCGGTTAGATCTCTCCGAGGTTGTAGGAATTGCAGGTAGCAGGTTTTGGATTTTCATCTGTGACGAGATACAGTTAACCTATTACTACAAGGCACCCAATTACTGCATACTAAATCTGTCATGGGCCTACGTCGGATTACTCAGCGGCTCCGCTGCCATGCCAGGGAGAGCTGTCGGCGCAGACGGAGAGCGACAAGCCGCACGCGTCCAGACAGATCCATGCATGAAGGGTGCGACATGTTTCTCTCAAATTTCCGCACGTCCCAAGCTTTAATGGGGATCATGGTGAGCCGTCATCGATCCTTTGCGTGCAGCGTGCCGATGTAGTCGGATGCCTCGGACAGGAGCACAGGGAAGGCAAGCTTCCGGCAACCGGGCACCACCGCCCCAGGACCTTCGGATTTCTCACCGGAGCCGGCGTGCGAGCGTAGGGCGGGGCAACCTTGGGCGTATGCGTCAGTTGATGGGCGGCGTCGACGAAGGGGCCTGGGCGAGGACACGCTCGCGCAGCGGCCGCAGACAAGGAGGACGGCGAGCGCGCCGGCAAAGGAACGGGATGCCGCCGCCCCCGGCCCGCAGGAGTCCGCTACTTGAACGGCAGTTTCAGTAGATAAATAGGCGCAGTTCAGCAATTGGGTGTGTTGTTGTGCATGTCGACTGCATGAGTCAGAACCGAGCTGCGTTCTTGCGGCGGCCAGGTTTATTTTCTAACTTAGTTAGTTACCTTTAGACACGGCACAATCTATGATCGTGGATGGCGCTCGCAAAAGATGGATCGGCTCCTGGTTGTTTCAGTTAAAGGACGCATTATTTCTCTGTATCTTCTTCAACCTCATCTACGTGTGTTCAGATTCTTAGAGAATTTGTTTTTTTAGATGATTTTTTGAGAATTTGTTGAGAGACCACGTCTTGAAAACTGACAACGCTCTGGAACGGCATCGTCAACGGCATCCTGTTCTTTGTGGGGCGGCTCCTCTCAGGCCTCAAAAGCGCAACACTAATCTCCACTAAAAAACCGTGGATTTAGATCTGAGGCGTGCGAACGACAGCTACAAGCCCAGAAAATCTGCCAAGCAAGAAAGCAAACAAGCACTAAGGTATTGCCACAGTTGTACATATCTAGAGTTATGAATTTTATTGACACTTACTAAGAAGATTTGAATACATTTTTTTTTAACATTTGGGCGGTAATTGCTGCAGGTAGGCGGTAATTGTTGCAGGTAGGCCTAACCTGCCTAATTTAGGTCAAAAAATTAAATGACAAAAATTGTTTTCTGTTGGAACTAACTATACCAAGCTATGGTGATTATGATTGTGGTTCTCTGAAAAACATAATTGTACGAAACATAAAGTGTTTTTCTCCCGTTGCAACGCACGGGTACTTTTGCTAGTAATATTAAATATGTATACCTTTTTTTAATATTTGGTTATAAAAAAGGTTATTAAATATTAAATTGATTTAATAATGTGATCAAAATATTACTGCAGATTTAATAACCAAATATTTAATATAACTGCAGATATTGTCCCGTACAGAATTTTGGTCACATTATGCATCAGGGGTAAAAAGGTCTTTTTATACCTCTTAGGTGAACAATATGCACCAAAGTGTCATATAGGGAAACAAATTTTGGGGAGAGGCCATATAGGGAAGAAATTTTTTACCAGTGTCAAATAAGGAACATGATTTTAAGGGAGTGTCATATAAGGAATTTTCTCCATATATTCTAGGTTTCCTTTTTTCTAACTTTATCTCGCAATTGCTTTTGGCCTTGAATGATGCGCCTCTGTCAGGATGATGTAACTCGCTTTTCATTGTGATAAGCTGCAACCTGCAACCATGCTATTGCACCACTTCATTATCTAGCTGTTGCCATGCATTACACTGAACTATACTTGTAGGTACATATTCTAGAATACACTGAAATATAAATTTTAATACACCACACCAAATTTAACATACTTGAACATATGTACTTTATTGTGAACTAGGCAACTGAGCGCGGCAATGCCGCGCGTGTGTGGGCAAAACTTGAATTTGGAAATTTGAGAATTATGATATATTTTATCGTAGGAGAAGCAATTTGTCATATCGAGTATTTTCAGATATTTAGAAAATTAGAGTATTCGGATATTCTTGAAATAGAACATAATTATTTGTTTCAACTTCATTATTAGGGGAATGCAATTTGTGAGATACATATTACCTATATATACATATATTCTGGAGTACTTTTTTTTTGCAAATTGAAATTGTCAAATGTATGCATTTTTTGTAAGGAATTTGATATATTTTACTGTAGCTGCAAATATTTAGCAAATTGATGGCATAATTAGTGAGCATTTGTTTTGTGTGTGCATGCTGATATATTAGTCATATTTGTAAATATTGGGGTGTAAAAAATTTAAGTTTTAAAATTTCAGATTTTTAGAAAATTAGAGTAGTCGGATATTTTTGTAATAGACCATAATTATTTGTTTCATCTCCATTATTAGGGGAATGTAATTTGTGAGATACATATTACCTATATATACAAATGTTCTAAAGTACTTTTTTGTAAATTGAAATTGTCAAATGTATTGCATGCATTTTTTGTAAGGACTTGGATATATTTTATTGTAGTTGTAAATATTTAGCAAATTTATGGCATAAGTAGTGAGCATTTCTCTTGTGTGTGCGTGCTGATATATTAGTCACATTTGTAAATATTGGGGTGTAAAAAATTTAAGTTTGGAGTAAGTGCATTGCATAATTAATTTTTTTTTTAAATTCAACTCCATATAATTGTCCATATAATTGGAGTAAGTGCATTTATATTTTTGGGGAATTTTCTCTAAATTGGGACGTTTTGTTCGTATAGTTTGGAGTATTTCCAACTTTTAAGCAAATTGGAATGTTTGGAAATGTTTCCTTCTTTAATTATTTCTAAATTTAAGTCCATAATGAGTGGAAATGTACATTTAGTCAATTGAATTTTGTAGTTGCTATTTTTTTTAATTCAAGTCTATACAATTGTCCATATAGTTGGAGTGAGTGCATTTGTTTCTTTTTTCAATTTTTTGGCCGAAATGAAATGTTCACATATGTTTGTGGTTTGTCATAATTAGCTACCACTTTTTTTTTGTTTGATTATTTTGAGTTATGTTCATATTTTGTCGGTAGAAAGATTTGAATTTCTTGGATCTGCAACATTATTCGAAAAAAATTGCGCTCGAAAGAATGCTGAGATTTTGAGAATTGTCTGTATTGGAATGTTTTGAAATTTGTATTGTTTGAATGTTAACATGATGATCAGATTTGGAAAGTATTTAAATTTCTGAAATATTTGATGTGGGTTTTGAGTTGAAATGATCAAGTAGGTTTTCAAAATTATACAATTTAGAATTTATTCAAATACTAATTATTTTAGAGTTTACCAAATGATTAGAAGTGGAAGTCATATGAAAATTTGAAATATTGAAATCTCTAATTTGAAATATTGAAATCTCTAATTTGATATTATTAATTTATTTACTGGTGTTATTTTCGTAGTTTTTTTTTTTTGAGTTCAAAAGAGATTTGTGAAATCTATATTTTCTAAATTGACATAAAGGTGTCAAATGAGCTTTTATGTATAATTTAAATCTTGTAGGTTTGCAATAATTTGGAAAAGGTTCTAGAGTATTTGGAATGATTGTTGTGGTTTTCCAAAAAATTTGAAGTTGGTTTGAATTGATTTGTATTTGTGTTTGAAAAGTTACAATAGTTTTGAATAATAGAAAAAACAAAACTGGAAGGAAAAAAAAAGGGCCGAGCCAGCTGCACAGCAGCCGGCCCAGCCCAGCAAGAGGCCCAGCAAACAGCCCAGTCGCGCTCGAACGTCACGGCGACGTCACCCACGGGCGAGCTCCGCCGCGGCGGCGACGACCTCGCCGGCGGCGCACCCGCGCGATCTGGGACGCGCGTCTGGACGCCACGGACGCGGCTCGACGCGAGCTACTCGGGAGCGGTGGCGCTGCCAGTTTTAGGTCGCCGGAGCGTGCCCGCCGACGTGCAGACGCGGCGGAGGACGAAGGGCACGGCGGCGACGAATCCGGTGTGCCTCCGCCGCCCCAGGACGCGAGAGTGCACGGAGATGGAGAGGGCGCGATGGCCGAGCTTCCCATGTGCGCCGATTTGTACGGGGAGCAGCGTTGCGGCGGGGACGCGCGTCGGCGACGGCGGCGATTCCGCTGTCGCGGGATAGAGGAAGGAGAAGAAAGGGATTCTGCGGGTAGTTTTCTAAAAAAGTCCTTGTGTTTTGCTAGAATCACAAGCCAGTCCCTCGCTGTGTTGAAATCTGGACTGCGGGTTTGTTTCGAGAAATTGCGGGTTCTTTTTCGTAAAGCTGGCTGCGCCAAAAAGCGTGCGCGAGCGCTGATTGGTAGAAACTCGGCTGCTACAGTAATACTGTAGCAGCGCGAGCATCTGGGCCGCCCATGGACGCTATCGAACGACTGACATTTTACAGGTGACGTGGATAGCGGCAGGGTGCGATTCACACGAACTTTTATATATAGGGGAATGCAAGTGCACATTCCCTCATCATCCTTCTAGACTATCTTTCCCATACTCTGTGAGCCTCGGCGATCGGAACACCGTGAGAGAGTGTCTCCGGGCCCTTCCTCTTCTCCTTATCTATACTAGGCAACTTGGCGCGGCGCCACGCCGCGTCCGTGTGGTTATTAATTGTGGTTATTTTTTTAAATATAAATAGTGAAATAAACTGTTATTGCTTTGAAGCCAATTGTGTGTGCTCAAAGAGATGAAATACAGTAGACCAATGAAGTGAAGCCAAATGAAGCTTGAAGCCAATTGTGTATGCTAAAAGAGATGGAACGCTTAGAATTTGTAGAGATCTTACCAAGTGACCACGAAGAATACCTATGAGCGTCGTGTCGTCTTATACTTTACTGTTTAACAAAAACAGATCAACGAAAGCAGTTCAATACCATGAACCTATATAGATCCTCTGCAATGCTAACAACCTATATAGTTTTAATTTCAAGTAAATGAACAATGTAGACATGATTACTGGGGTAAATGTCTGTCTAAGATTACAGGCTTTCGTCCCTTACTAACATGTAAAAGCAAATGCAGGAAATCCGAATTGCTTGTTGTACCGATGTGATATGTTAATGGACGTATGCTCGTTCTTACGGAAAAAACTTAAATATTTGGTACCATTCATCAAATAAGCCTGGATCCTCTCTCGAATTGTTCTTAGAAACTTGATTTGATCATTACTGAGGTTCGAATTCAGCAGTTCCTCAGAATCTTTGTCAAACTTTAGCAACACTGAGAACTTCTCAGGAATTTGCAAGTCAACTTTGTCAGAGATGAATTTCACACCTTGAGGGAAACAGGCAAATTGTCAGGAGGAAACATGGTGTTTAACAGGATTTCCTTAAGCACATTACTAAATTGTCGATTACCTTTTCTTTCAGCAATGACCTGGAAGCCAACAAACTTTCAATACCAGAATACAGCTTTGTCTACATCTTCTTTCCATTTCTCATCTTCACTACTCTTTGCTTCAAGAGCCCCCACAGCTGCCAGGGTACACGAATTTCATCAGTTTATGAACTACATACCCACATGGTTGAGTCAACAAAATTAGTGGTCCGTATACCACAAGAGCATCAACCCTCCAAAGCACAGCTGATTCGATAATAAGCACGCACAATTCAACATAAAAACAGCATGTTCAAGCGATGTAATCATCACTCCAACAGTTAGCAGTACACAAATTATCCTAGAGCCCTTTGGAACCAAGTTCTCTAAAGTATGATTTTACGGCAGATCATCTAGAAGGAGAAAAGGCATATACAGTCCTAACTTGGCGTGGCGACATGCCGCCCCATCTGGGTTGATTCACTTGTCGAATAACACTGTTTGAATTGATGAGCGATCTTGCCTTGGCTTTGTATAATTTCCAAGAAGCGCCTCATATGTAGTGTTAACTGCAACGTTTCCACTCGAGTTGGTCAAATAATCAACTTGTTCATCTGTCCATTCATCTAGCTTCACTGAGACCACCTGAAATAAACAGCTTTGTACTCAAACACCAGAAACAGATAGTTGAACCACCAAACATTACATCTGCACCGGCCAAGTGGCATTACTCTCACTTATCATGTGTACTTGATGAAAAAATATTGTACGTTAGAAATATTAGCAAAAGATCATCATATTCGAGGGCATCAACCTCAAATGTGTTTGGTATATTCCTTAAAATGTCTGCAATCTATTTCTATTTTCGGGTTGCTTCTGAATATTTTTTTCCTAACATATGGGTGTGGCTGTCAAGCTGTGTGCAAACGTTTCTCAACTTAGAAAAATTGTAAAACCTAGAAAAGGATAGCTAAAACATGAACTGTATGCTTTAATGTCTAACGTCCGAGAACCTTGACGCGTTGCTCCCCAGAATGGATTAGTACAACAGTGAAATAAGTGATTTTTGTTTAGGGGACATTATGAAACCCACAACTAATGAAACAGAGTATTCAGTAAAACCAGGAGGCAATTTGCTAAGTGGAACTTTGTCTTTCTCCCACCAAATTGGATCCTGAGGGGTTGAACTTCAGATAGTATGTATGGATCTGTTTTACTAAAAATTGAATCATTAAAGTTTAGCAAGGCCATCCTATCCGGTGACATGTAACAGGCAGCCACCATATGTCTTAATAAAGATATACGGCTGCTGCTCTCTATTACATTTTTGGGTTGCTGGAGATAATTGGATTTTGTATGACTCAAGTTCAGCTGCATCCAATTCTCTTCTTTCTAAATCATAAATGCATAGAGTTGTTTTAGAATTTTATACATAGACTAAGGCTCGAGGAGGCTGAATTAGTTACAGCTTGGACTATCCATGCAAGTAAATTTATTTTTGCGCTAATGAAACGCATACCACTGCTATTTCCACAGGAAATAAAAATAGCTCCTTACCTCTTATGAATTGCGAGTGAACAGGAAGTACTGTAGAAGCATTGGTGGCATCCGCATCTACACTTCATATATCTCTGCATCGAGTATAGTTTTACCTGCAAACCTGATAAAAATAATGCCCTGTTGTTTCACAGCAAGGCAATCTCCAAGGACAAATTCCCTATGGCAGCATTTGCAAGAAAACTCTATAGGCGACATCAGCTGCTGTTTCAAAAGCTATAATTCAAGTCATTCAACACTGGGTTGGAACTTGGAAATATATGCTACTTTACTTTATATCTATATATATCTGTCCCTTTTCAACCGTAGATCTCCTTATCTGATAAGTGAAGTAACAATACCACAGGTATACAGATTAACTCAAACACATGGTATGCAGCACCAAGAGGTAGATAGGCTCGTGAAGATTGCTATTGAGCAGAGAAGATATACATCCACTGTTGTTGCTGAAGAAGAATAATGAAACTATGGTCCAGTTCATCTCCTCATCCATTATTCTGCTATTAGGTGCATCTTGTCTTGTAGTTTTAAAGACTAAATAGCGTGTGCATGGAAGATGTAGACACTAATTAACATTTTAAAGTTAGTTACACAGATCAAAATATAATCAAACTCACAAAGATGTAAATGCCCACACAGTATGATCTGTAACTTCAAAATAGAAACAGAGCTTAAAATTTTATCGTAAAGTGATGTTCCTAATCTAGCTTGCATTGCTATCATTCATGGACGAACCCAAAGGGTCAAAGCCACTACCTAGAAGAGTAATCTTATTCTGCATGACGGCGAGGAAAAAAGAAGTATTTGGCTGCTTTGAAATTTTTGAAAATTTAACTTGTTAGCTCGTCCTCAATAGGACCTACAAATCTAATTGATGCAGACAGTGTGGTTAATTGGTACTAACTCGAAAATATGTTGATAATGGAACGTATAAAATTTTTTTTTTTGGAGACAAAGAAATAAATGCCAAATTTGTTAAAACAATCAGAGGGTTTCTTCTAAAGTTCAGGGCCTTGCACTGCACCTCGCTCTGCCCCAATGCACCTCCTTGACATACAAAGGTGGTGTCGATAGAGGTACAACCTGTTTCTTTCAGTTGCTTGTCCTTCAACATAGGTGGTGCCACAGATTCTGGCGAGTGTCTTCTCACCTTTGACCTGCAAAATGCAGCAATGCTAGATTGGTTAGGCCGAAGAAAGAAAAGAAACAGAACGGTAACACAAGAACACATACTTTCTGTATTGCTTTAAGCCAGCCCAGTGCCTGCATCCCCATCTGCACATAGAATTAGATTACTGTCAAATTAAAGAATTCACCTGCCCTATGGAGAGAGACAAATTATATGTTTCGATGGAAAGGTATCCTGTGCAACTTCCAAAAGAATACTGAATACATAACCCTTGAAATATTTTAAAAGCAAACAAACCTAGTGAAACCCCATTCGCTAATAATAATAGAGTTAAGAATGACCAAACTGGTTGTCAAGGAAATTAATTTGCTGAGAATGTCGGCACTAACTTCGTAGGAGATCCTCTAGTCATAAAATACACGAATTGAGTAGCCAAGAAAAATCCCGAATCACTAAAAGTAGTCCTATTTACATGTGCTGCACTTGGTCAGTGGTTGACATCAATGAACCAAACTTTTCATCTCTCCACCAAATAAATCACATAAATACATAGAGATGTCCGGTGATTCAACCCAAAGCAAGGAAGAAATATTCACATCTGACCTCTTACTACATAAATAATTACTTGATCTTTTCCAATATAGTCTTATATTCAGCCCATCTAGAAAACGTGCAAACAGCCTAAATACTTGTATGTAGCATAAGAAAGACAAATGCCAATAGTGCATCATCACGTGTCTAGCCTACCAATCCTGCCATCAATGTTTGATGACCTACTGAATACTGATACGCAGACCTGAAATTCGATGTACTGCTTAATTAGGGGTAGATCGACTGAATATATATGATGGAAAACTGAATGTATTGTGATGTACAGCGGCTGCGGCACGGTAAACTCGCCGCCAATGCACGATGTCGGTGCGTGCCGCAGAGGTACTTGGAGGATTCAACTACGAAACCGAGGGAGAGCACCTCCGGACCTGTAGCCAGCAAGCACACGTACAGTACAGGTGAGGAGAACGTCTGATGGCGTACGCGGGAAAGCCCTGCTCCTCTGGACGAAGGACAGCGCGGAGGGCACCGCGCGAGGGCGCGTTGGACGCACACGATTGCTGGCCAGCAAACAAGGACGGCACCGCTCCGTATAGGTCACTGGAGGTCGGCGGGCGGCGAAACGCAACGGCGACCGGCGGCGTCCAACGGCGCCAGCTCGAACCAGAAAGAAAGGAAGAGCGGGGAGAGGTCCTGGAGGACCAGTAGCTCACCAGGAGTAAGCCAGAGGGGTCGGAGGGGCGAGGCAAGGTCGAGGCCGACCGGAATCGTGCTTCACGGCGGCGGACTGAGGCGGAAGAAAACGACCGAATGCGTCGGGCTTCTGGCTTCCCGGCAAGCACAGCTTGGCAGGGATTGAGAGGAGAGCACGATGGTTCTTCAAGGCTGTTTGCCGGAGGCCAGCGTGGCCGGAATCGACGGCAATCGCCGACGACCCGAGAATTAGGGCTTGGTGATTTGGGGAAGAAGAAGAAGAGATGGCGGCTAGGGTTCTTCCTGGTGGCGGAGGAGGAGGAGGAGGAACGCAGCGCGGCGGAGCTCGCTCCAGCTTTGGTCTGGCCCGGGGACGACAGTGGTGGCGGCGCCGGCGAGCTCGGGCTCGCGCGGGGAGAGGGGAAGAGGGAGGGTGAGTTGTGTTCACGGTTTTGCACGGAGGTCGCTGTCGTTTCCGGAATTTGCGTATCAGTCCTTTGCGGGGGTTTTCCGCAAATGTTCGTGCGCCAGAATCTGTGCGGGGCGACGTGTCGTCGCGTGATTGGAAGAAATTCGCCTGCTACAGTAGCACGAGCGCATCTGGGCCACCCGACGGCGCGATCGGACGGCCAGCGGCTTTCAGCGACGTGGATGGCCTACCTGAGGACGGTTTGCACGTACTTTTATATATAATATATATATATATATAGGGGTTCGCCTGCTACAGTAGCGCGAGCGCATCTGGGCCACCCGACGGCGCGATCGGACGGCCAGCGGCTTTTAGCGACGTGGATGGCCTACCGGAGCACGGTTTGCACGTACTTTTATATATAGGGGACATGTATGTTGTTACACTGATCCAACAAAGTGGACTTGGATATCTGTACTTTATTGTAAAATGGTAAATCTATGGTTTTACATAGATCCAACAAAGTGGATGTACCTCTGCAAATAAGCGGGCAATTTGCCTTCAGAGGTAAGCAATGGTTCTGCATACATACGAAAATGCTCAACTGTATACATATAGTTTCACTTCGGTGAAAGCTTTGCTGCGGGACAAATGCTGTCATTGCCATTGCAATCGCCTTTAATTTTCTTGGCGCCAGGGCTAAGCCACCCACTGCATTCTGATGCCAACTCTTCCTAGCTATATGCTATTAGAAATTTAGAATATACTGAGTAGTTCTTGTCTCGATGCGACAGAGTCTACGACGAGGGGGCTTCCCAGATCTTGTAATCATGCCCCTCTACAGCAACAGTCCATTCTATGGGACCGCTTGGCTCAAAATGTCCACTGCCAATCTTCATTGTTACCTTCTCATCAATCTCGGCCGCATATAAATTCTGTTCTGCCTTGAGTATCTTGATCTGTAGATATATACAGATATAATATATCACCGCAATTTAAGAAATTTTGTCATTGCATGTATGAACATGGTGTACAAGGGGAAAGACTGTAAGAATTTATTCAGTAATTTTTGTACATGTTTTATACCTTGCTGCGGCATTGAATCTTCATGCGGCGTCTGACAGAGATTAATCTGGCAATATCTTGTTGCAAGTGCGAGAAGATGTGATCATAGAAGACTGCAGGAGTTCCAGGATGCGTCAAGATATAGGCATATCCTTGCAATTCCATACCATAGGGGAATCTCCAATGACCCTGCAGTTATACCCAAAGCAACGTTAGGAAGATCAGGTAAGACAGGGTCTAGATAAACTTTCAGATTCAGGATATTGCAATCTGGGATTAGATACTTCCATTCAGAAGAGTTCAACAATGGATTAAGGAAGACCGTATGAAAAAGGCAAATTGAGCAGCATTAAGAATTAAGGAGTTACGCCCTGATCATTAAAAAGAGTAGATGCATCAGATGGCAGGATACCCAGATAGCATGGCATGTAACTCGATGAACTTTTGACTATTCCTATTCAACTTGTACAATTAGACTAGGATATGTGCACTTGTGTTGTCCAGGATTCCGAGCACTTGCTAGGGGCTGGTCAATGCCTATGACACATTGATTCGTGTATCTAGAGAGTACTGGTACCTGAGTGGAACCCGTGTCATGATTTTCTATAAATGTGACTGCACGTGAAGGCCACCAACCCAATACTCCCGGCGGTTTTCCTTTTTCATCAGACAGGCGCCAGTACTCGGATCTTTCCAGTGCCTGTGCAACAGAAGGAAATTCCGTATTACAGGTGCAGAAACAATAGGAAGAAGAAAAACTCGGAAAGGAGTACACAATTTGTCCGGAGAACAAACAAACAATGGGTAAGACGATGATTAAAATCTTTCATGAGTTAAATCTCATCAGGAAACCACTTTAGAACAGATTTATCAATATTTAATGGAATGGAAAAACTATGCACAATGCAAGTTTGATTAACTGACACCATGATAGTTTTGCATCTGCATATCACAATAAAGTTGATAACTGATTGTAGGGAAAATACTCAACCATCAATTCATGACATTACGAGATCCTCCTGTAAAAAACATAATTCAACCAAGCAGGCAGGCAATGCTTCATGATGCATATGACAACAGAAGTTAACAAAATCATCCATAAGCAATATAGTGAAATATTAACGAATTTTGTGAAATCTTACCATGTGAAGTATTCCTTTAGTGGTGACATCAAATGCACCAGCAGTTCCACTTGTTGCATTTATCCAGTCAACAATTCTCTGCCTGTGAGCATCTTGATTATAATCCATTTCACCATAAGTATAACTGAGAGAGTCCCAGTACTCTCCTACTGCAAAGTATGGTTCACTTGCTTCCAAGTAGTCTTTGACATATCCACCCCAAAAGCCACGAACAAAATCAAGTCTCCATCCATCATATCCAACTTCCTTTCTGAAATTCGAGCCAAACAACTATGAGTAAAACATGTGATACTGATATTTCTGCAAAACTCACGTCTGATGGTCTACAATTCATATCGTAAAGTTAATGGAAAATATACCGACCACGTTAAGATTTGTCACCTAGTGCCCCATACTGGAGTAGTGGGAACAAACAGATAGCATTTCCTAATAATATGCTGCTCATTCAACAAATAGCTTCTGTATTCAAATTGTGAGAAAACTGCTGTAATAACTTGATTCCTTTTGCCTATTTACACTTGCAGGGAAACCTGGGACTTCCAGTAACAAGCAAGCACAACAAAATTACATAAACTTATAAGATCAATCATCTCAAAATCTGCAGGGTGACGGCAACACATCCAGAACTGCTCTACAAATTCATTTTCTATTTGGTGGTATGACCGAAGTAATATTTGAAGAAACTGTGTGTTGTCCCTCAGAACTTCAACCCTTTCTTTATAGTGCTAATAGTATACCTGGACTCTGACACTGATTTCCCTTGGATCATAAACCTCACTCTCTACCACAAACTAATGAGAATTTGCAGTCTAAACTCTAAAGTAGTGTCCCATATCATTTAGTCTAATTCTTGCAGGAACCCAGATCATCTATTCTAAATTTTTGTACTTTTCAAGAAAAAATCATCGTATATAATTTAAGTCTCTTTTATAAGTATATAAAAAAATATTTCAAAGTTTCACTATGCCTATATCCACAACGACAAGTTTTAAGAGAACTGGAGGAAATATTATTAGGTATTCATGTATTGTTATTATTTTTAAATCTAGCTTTCAAGAGAATATGCGATGTGAATCAAGAAAATTGGCACACAACGTCATTGCCGTGCTAGAAGCATGCATTGGGGAGATCTGTGCCGGGGAAGAGGAAGTTGCAGGAATCAGGCAGCAAGAGAGCTGAACACGGGAAAGGAAGTAACATGTTAAATAAATGGGCTCAGTGAGCTTTAAAGTTATTTTGAATGTCTTCTCTGGGTCATGTGTCGGCCATATCGATTTTCTTCTGCCTTTTTTCAATGACGGGTCTTACTGGTTGTGGTCGTTTGAAGCACTATTTCTATGAACGTTGTTCAACATGAAGGGCGTTGAGTGAATGGAAGTCTTGATTTAAAACGTATATCTGCCTCTTATCTCCTTCTCGTATCATAGCCCTCATCCCCAATTCTCTGTTGTGCTCACACAGCCTCCAGACCAATTAACTGGCGATTTCATCATCAGAGTTGAGGATACAAGTACAATAACTAGCAGCTGCAGAGGCCGGGGTAACCCCCATTTCGAAAAAAAAAACTGCAAATTAGACATGTAAAGCATGCACGTACGGTCTCTAAAATTTGTTCTATGTGGATGCTGCACTATAATAACATTTGAACTGCCAATACATTAGCAGACAGTTAAGCACAAGAAAATATAGGAGCTTTTGCCAAATGAAAGGACAACAGACCTCATCCAGCAAAGCCATTCTTTAAGATCATTTCTCACAAAATCTTGTGAGTGATCAATGTTTGGTGCGGCATGGAAGTTATCTCCACTGCTCTTGTTTCCTCTTCCCTACAACACAAGTTTTAACATGAACAGACATAACGTTAACAGATGTAGAACAACCTAGTACTTTTAAATTGGCTGCTGACGCTGGTTATTATTTTATTTTATTTTATTTTGTAGAACACAGGTCAAGTTCCATGAAATTCTTTATGCAACTTAAGTATGAATGCTATTTTTGCATTTTATTTTCATCACTGAAAATGCAAGTCAAAAGGTGAATAGTTAATCGGCATTTGTAGGTCACTAAGTGAGACTACCCTCAAGCATCATTTTTTTCATTAAATTAAGCTTTTGTCTGTATAATTCAGGAGGCCCCCACTGAGGATAAATATTGGCGAAATAGATTATTTTTGCAAACATAGTACAGACGCAGACTTCACATACACGCAAGGGGAATAATGTAACTCATTTTATGTACATGTTTTCATTATAAAGTATAGTGGCGCAAAGGCAAGGGAAGACCCAAATAACCCCACTAGGTGATGATGTTAGAGAATCAAAACGGACTTTGAAGAACGATATATTCCAGGCCTTCTAATTAAGTTCTGTTAGCAAGGAAAAGCCTCACCTGGAAATGTGGATCATCAGCAACACCGCTCGGTCATCCCAGTTAATACGCCCACCAAAAATATTCCAGACACCATTTTGATTCTGAAACTGAGCACATCTATGATTTAGGACAGCATCACCAAGAACCTTCACACCATTTTCATGACAAATTTTCACAAGCTGCTTCAACTCTTCCATGGTTCCATACCTGAAACATTGATGGTAATGCTTAGCATCAGCGCACTTTGCATATTGGCATGCATTGCACTAACAGGCACAACATTATACACAAGAAAAATCACCAATAACTCGGATGGGTACATGATGAGACATTTGTTTGCAAAATTTCTACTTCATGACCGTCGGAATGAACAATTCATGCAGGAAACAGTATCATGACAGTGCTTGCATTTACCTTGGAAGGAAGTAAGGTCTCAAATATTTAGCGCACATATAAGAGATCAACCGCCATAAGTTTTGTACTTACCAGTAAAGTTTGGAAAGGCTTTACAGGATAAAGAATATGCAACTTGAAGATGTCATATCTCACGGATAACTGCTAGCGTAGCGTAATTTTTTGTCATCTTGCACAAAATTACGCTGAGATATTTAACATTCAGAGAGTTTTAGTCGAGTTCAATTATTTTGTTCAAGCGCAAAATAGTTAACCCAGTACTAGTTAGCACATTTACAGACTGACATCTTTTATAAGGGACCAGCAAAGGAAATACCATTGACGCATAACAGAAATAGATTAAATAAAATAAGGTGATATTAGAAATGTATCCTATCCTCAAATAAAAATTATTTTGATGAATATAATTACTTTGCACAAGCAAATATACCTGGAATTTAGGTTGTATAAATCCCTTGGCATGTATCCTTCAGGTGATACAGAATCAGTAGGTGGTGGTGACCAGACAATGGTAAAACCCAGGGATGACAAGTCCTTGGCTTTGTGGCAAGTTCAACATACCATTTTCCTGACTTATGCGACTCCCAGTTAAATCCTTGGCACAATATTTCAAATCCAGATCCAGTGCCAGAACAAGCTGGCTTCACACTTTCTGGGTCATCATGTAAACAGAGTCGTCTATGGTATCAATAGTGGGGCTCCTAAAAATGCTATACGCTTCAGCTGCTAACCTCTCGATTTCTTGCAGGATATCTTCTTGCAGAACTTTATTCTTTGCTCGTTGACCTCTCCTAGTTGATAGGCCAACCACCAGATTTCTTATATCACTGATCAGGCCATCAGTTTGCACAGTCTTGTCATCAAGTTTATGTTCATCATCCTTATGACGCTCTTGAGTGCTTCCAATTTGGTCCACTCTCGTAAGAGGAATATAGAAATCAAAACCGTTTTCCAGATTTCTCAACCAAGTATCCTCGCTAAGTTTGAGCACGAAAACAAGACCGGAGTAGTCTGCATTCAGTAGGAATGATATAGCGTTGCCTGTTCCATCAGTTTTTTGCTGCAGCATGAGGTGAGATGTGTAAATAAGAATAGTTAACTGATTCCGGGAAGCTAAAGTTACTGGATCTGAAAGCAACAAAGAAAGAAAAAAAATGGTAGCGCTCCCAGAAAAATATTGTTAACTCAAAAGAACAAATTGTGGCTTATGTGTGCAGTGAAGATATATTTTTAACTGAATTTATAAAGTTCTAGAAATCCATTGGTTTGAGGAAAAAATAGGTCAACACCGAACACAACAAATTGCAACGGAACAAGCTTTTGTTCAAGTTGGCAAAACTTTCATGAAAATTAGATAAACTCTCATTCGCGTTTCACCCCGTCGGTTGTGATGATAGAACAGAAGGAGATGCATCGTCGATTCTTCGGCATGGCTAGCTTGCTAGGGTCAGCACCAGTCAGCTCTTGCGACTCTCAGGTCGTCATGCCATTTTGGCCTCACAGGCAGCCATCACGCTCAGAGAGAGAGAGAGAGAGAGAGATACTGTTGGTCGCATGCAGTCCAGCATCATCACAACCTTGGTCAAGAGAATCTTGTTCTGGGATTACTCCCCAACCACCTAACTGGGTTTGGTGGTCCAGATCCCATCCAACGGTGCAGAAGGGTGGAGCCATGGCTTCATTGTTTTGCAAAACATTTCTCACCCAAAAATCTATGTGGCCAATTCATTTCTTCCATAAAGGGAATATATTAATACCAAGCTGATACCAATTACACCCTAAGGAAAATATGTGGACGTTTGGTATTAATCAACTCTGTGATTACCAATATGGTATTATAAATGTTGTCCTTCCTAGATCCAAAAGGTGTTCTACAAAAATTGGACTATTACCGGTCCAGGTTTTATTGGCAAGGCGATCAAGAGAAGAAAAGGTACCTTCTAGCAAAATGGAGTATCCTATGCCGTCCAAAGGACCAAGGTGGAACTAAGGTGGATTGGGAATCCATGATTTGGAGGCTAAATTACTTAATAAATGGTTGTTTAAGCTTCTTATTAAGGACGTGGCGTGCCAGGATGTTCTGCGATCCAAGACTATTTCTCAAGTCCAACGCAAACCAGGTGACTCCCATTTCTAGGCCGGTTTAGTGAAAGCGAAGCAATCCTTTTTCAGGTTTGGGACCTTCACAATTATAAATGCTTCTCTGGTGCGTTTTTTAGAGGATACCTGGTTGGGGAATGCTCTGTTGAGTTCCAAGTATCCAAGACTCCAAATGATTTTGAAACGAATTTAGAAATTAGTACAAGTATGTACAAATATTTAGAAATTATGGTTTGTACTCATGTGAATTTCATCGGGCGCTTGATAACATGGTTCATGAAATATTATTGGTCGCATAACGAATATTATACTAGATCGAGGTAGGTAGCACTTTTTGCCTCACCTACAGTAGTTTCATGGAAACACGTTAGAATTACCGTGGCTAGCTGGTGCATTTGCCGCCCTTGCATGGGTGGAAGGATTTGTGCGAGAGTGTAACTTTGATAAGTGTCACTTTGGTAATCGCTCTAGCTAGCAACACCATCAGAAAGAAGTTTGAATATCTAGAAGTTTGAAATACAGGGACAACAAGACTCTAACAATAAAAATAATATTTGTGGAGTTATCTCAAATACGTGTGTGCACGTGCACACTAACTAGTGTCAATGGTTAGTCGAATTCAAACAGAAAGGAAAATGCCCTGCCAAAGTGATCAGTGACTTGCAGCAGCATGAACAACCACACCATTGGCAACCCATTCATAATTTAATTATAAAGGACAAAAACAAATAATTGCACGGTAGGGCCAACATTAATAATTAGTAAATTCTAGTTTCAAAATTTTCTTGGTAAAAGGATCAGGATGAAACAAGGTAGCCTTCTTAACAAACAAATAATATTATAGGGAAATATCTTGCAAGGATATCACCAAATTATTTAGAGAAATTTTTGAAGAGTAAACACAAGTTTGCAGAAAAGTGAGTGATACCAAAGCCCACCTTTGCTTTTTCGATTTTCGCAAAAAAAAATGCACAAAATATCATGCATTTAAAGAATTGTTAGTTTTATCATATGGATAATCTATAATAAGCACCCGTCATAATTTACCAGTTTAAGCGGTGGTGAATTCTAGCCCATACAATTCCCGAAGTAGAAACAGTTTAACGTCTAGTTGCAGTGTATAGGTGAATCAGAAAATAATAAAATATACAGGTGGCATTATGTGATTTTACTCCTTTGCATGCCAGCTATTACAGAGAAAGCTCAATAGTATATTCTGCATGTTTAATTTAACACAATGCAATTAATATCTCCATCTAACAAGGGCTCAAGATTATCTTCTTACCTCTAGTAAGGTCTGCAGAGCTTTCTGTCTGAAGATCTTCGTTTTTGGTGGATGTGGTTCTGGTGGAATCTCCCAAGTCATGGTATTGCCTTTGCAAACTCCCCAATGAATGATAATATCTCCAGTAATGTCAGTATCAAATTCCACGAGACATTTATCTGTCTGTCTGTTCTCCGTCACGGTAACAGATACAGAATTCTCAACATACTCTGATTTTAATATGGGATATTCCCCATAGAACTGTGAAATACATTTTCTGTTTGGAACTTTATCCTCAGGCACAGTTTCTTTTAGTTGAGCATTTGATCCTTCAGGTTTATCTCCTAAGACATAAGAGAATTCAATATGTTAGATAGCTTTCACTGAGACCCCAAGAAATCAGATTCTTCAGCTTTTGAAAGCCAATGCCGTGTAATTTTTGGTTGCCTTTCAAATCTCCTGTTACATGGCTCAGGGTTCTAATGCCAAATAAAGTGCATATAACACAATGGTATTAAGTACTTCCGCTGAAGAAAATTTATTTATCTAACCAAATAACTCAAATACAGAGTACTTAAGGGCAAGGCACTACAGTAAAAATAATCCAAGAGGAAGTAATTGGCATTTGAGACTCATAATAACGTGGGTAGACACCAATACCTTGTTTTGCTCCTAATGGATCTCTATCCTCGAGGGATCCCCTTAAAGGTATTCTGAAATCCCCACCCCTATGTTGAAACCATGCACCTGTTCCCTCTTCCTAACAAAGCACCAATCAACTGAGACATTAAAAATGGGAGCTGAATAAACCCTAAAACTGAAAAGAGCCGGAGCAATGCACAGAACTTTACATACTGATCAATCAAAATATTCAGCCCGGATGAGACATATGTTTCGTATTGCCTTTATTACGGACATATACATGTGTGTGGAACACGATATACTTTCCTTAGACAACTAGAGAATGCATACACAACTTTCCAATAGATACCCTCCCTTCAGCGACAGTTTTAATTGGAAATGAATTGGGAGTCTTATATTTTGTGGGAGTTTTGATACATGAGTAGTATAGTAAGTTAAGAAATACAAGTTGCCTAGGAAATAAACTGACAGCAACACAATGTGCAAAAGTTTGAACCTTTAGAACAAAATTGATAACGGCAACTGGAGTGTCCTTATCGAATTTGATCTGCACTTCATGAAGCATGCGTCCTTCTGAATTTTGTGAAACCTCCAGTGGTGTTTCAATAGCAGAGTCCTGAAAGTTTCAAATGTAGTTCAGCAATTGGAATCACTATAGCTAAGAGAAAGGTTCCTAGCAAGTTAGTGTCACACAGACAACCATATGGCAGTGTCAATAGCTGAAAATTGTTATGAATGCTTGGGCAGTGTTCAAGAGACTAGAATAACCTTGATTGGAACTGAACCAGGAGGTCTGATTTCCGAAGGAGGTTGATCCCATTCTCTGCAAACATATAGATAAAGAGGATAAGATGAAATTTATTACTCGTATTAAATAGGTTTTACCCAAGGAGTTACTTTTTGCGAAGATTTAGCCAAGGAATTAGGCACTCAAGATGACAATTAGATTAAAAAGTGGCAATTCAATTATTTCGTGGAGCACGACATCTTCGTTAAATGTGCCTCAAAAAACTATGCTCTGTTCAAGTAACAACCACAAAAGGGATATATTTTTTTAGATAAAGGAGTCTTTATTACTTAAAGTGTTAAAGAATTACACCCACCACAAAAGGGATATAAAGACAACACCAAAGGAACCAAGGAGATACAATGCACACCGATATGCAATCGGATTTGCAAACATAATCTTCCAAGAAAATAGGCAAACATCTCCACCAACTGTGCAAACATGAAACTACTAATCAGCATGTGCTTCAGTGACAATCCAAATAAAAAAGACATGGATATTTCGAAGTATTTACAATCAGGCGGGCCAATGTGATCTCCTTATGCAACAGAAGTTTGTTTCAAGTTTTATGCCAATTTTCCTTGTTTAGGAGCAACTGCATTGCCCACCTGATTTATTTATTTATTTTGAAAATGGCCATGTGTCCATGATTCACCCCTAAGCTAATCTTAACCCAAACCAAACATTGCCAGTTGTACCATTCACCAATGGATCAACCTGCCGGGCAGCGAATCTGCATTGGTATAATCGCAAGAGAAACCTCACCGACAACGTGCGCATACCTGCCAGTCTCACCATCATAGGAGACGCCCCAGTGCAGCACCCACTTCCCCTGCAAATCGCAGCCGATCACGATCCTGCACTTCCCTTCACCATCCGGCTCCGCATCCACCCTCACCCACGCCTTCCCTTCCACCTGCACACGCCAGAAAAATCAAATCCATCACCAGCCAGACAGAAGGGAAAATTAAGGAGAGCCACGGCCATAGCAGAGAATCCACCGAACGGGGGCATTAGAGCAAGTTATTACGGTTCGGCATCGGCGCAAGGGGAACTTCTCGGAGAAACGACCGCGGCCTCCCCGGAGCCGGCCACGGGCGCCTCGGCCGCGCCGGCGCGGGCCACGACGAGGCCGCCAGCTCGGCCGAGCCTCAGTGCTCTTCTCGGAGCGGCGCGACAGCGGCCCGCCCGCGGTCGAGAGGACACGAGGAAGGCGGACTCCCCGGGCGGGCAGGGGCCGGCCCGCGGGATCGCCGGAATGGTCCAGCAAGCCGCCGACATCGCCGACATGTCACGGTCTGTGACTGTCCAACGCTACGCTCGTGTGTGTTGTCCGTGTGCGGAAGGGAATAGGAACGGAAAATGGGTGGGACGGGAAAAAAATAGACGGCTTAAAAAGGAGCGGCCCGTCGTCGTCGGGAGATTGTTTGCTGGGCCCGCGAGTCATTGGAAGGGGCGGTGGAAATTTGCGAGGTGGATTGAAAGGGGTAAAGTGGGGAGGAGGACTCCCGAAGCTCTAATTTTGGATCCCGAAGCGGACGGCTCCCCGATTAGCCGTCACGTGGTAGGACTAAGTGCATTACGTGTCAATCTCAAAAAAAGTGCATTACGTGTCCGTTAATTAACTTTTTTCTTTGTGCGGAACGTGTCCGTTAATTAACGGGAGGGCAAAACTGGAACGGGCATGTTTGACAAAGAAAAAGGGTGCGGCCGGAAGCGTGGGGTTGGAGCGTGGGGCCATATGTCCTACATCCGGATGATAATAGGTACCCGTTACCCGTTAACTCGACGGGTACTTGCAACAAATAGGAAGGGTATGGTGAAAAAAAAATACCCGCGGATCTGCTTATCGGGGAAATTCCAAACCGACGGTTCTAGCGGAGGCGGGTATGGGGTGCCAAACCCGTAACCTTTAACCTGCATACCCGACGACCCCACCTGTCAGTGAGTACAGAGAAATCCAAAGTTCTTTTCCTCCCACGCTCTCCTCGTGCCTTTTTTCCTCTCAGCTCCCTCCCCCCGTCTCTTTCTTTCAGATCCGCCCCATGCAGACACCGCCGCCGCCCGTCGTCGCCCTGCGCCGCTCTTCGCCGCCCTGCGCGGCAGACTGGATTGATCAATCGATTACGGTCGTGGACGCGAGCTAGCTAGCTAGCTTGCTGCTGGATCGATTGGAGTACGACCACGGACGCGATTGATCCACACGCGAGCTAGCTGACTGATTCCTTCACGACACGCGCCTCTGTGTTGGTCGCGAATGATTCCCGTGCGTCGTCGTCACTTCGTCGATCTCCATCTAGTTCATCGTACTGCGCCGCTCTCCGCCGCCGGGTACCCGTCGGGTCCCGCAAACCCGCCAGGTATCGAATCTGGTGGAGCTCTGTACCCAGCGGCGGGTATGGGGCGGGTAGGGGTGCCAAACCCGGCCCCGAACCCGACGGGTGCCATCCGTAGTCCTGCATGGGTTCCTCGGTACCGATGCCAGGTTGTCTGGTCACGCCTCACGGCCCGGGTTTCCCGGCTAGGCGGAAAAAAAACCCGGTGCTAAAAATTCAACCCCAAAGCTAGTTCGGAAAAACCTGACCCGGCCCGAACGGTCCAGTCCAATGCTTGGTCCAATGGATATGACATATGGGACCGATTCGTTAGTGAGGGTAGCAGGTTATCCCGACCGGGGTTATAGTATTCCTAGTGTGTCAAACATGTTTAGGGTCTAAAATAGACCGGGATTGATAAGTTTAGAGTGTCAATTACCGGAATCAGAAGTTTAGGGGTCGTTTTGAACTTTTTCCTTTTCTCGAAGATCAATCATAATGGCCATACAATCGATGCTACCATTGCGATCTTCCAGTTTAGACCATGCAAATTATCGTTTGTTCGAATATCTATGGCTATGCGATAGATACTACCATTGGGATCTTCGCACAAACCATGCGAACTAATAATTGGTCATAGATGAACTAAAAGCAAATCGATTCGACAGAAAAGGTAAGCCCTAAACTGTAGAAAATCCCCAAATCGATTCGGCAGGAAACCTAACCCAACAAAATCTCAAAATTCGTTGACATTAAACTATAACCAAACGAAATCGCTCTATCAAACTTGTTGCATGCCTACCACTAGACTATAACCGAGCAATCCCAGCCACAAAAGGCACGGGGCCGCCAAAGAACCTCGTCCACGAGCCACGCGCTCCGGTTGCGCTACGCCGCCGCTCCCTTCCCCGTCCCGGCGACGCCAACAGACGCTGAAGCCACAGCTTCCTCGTCAGCTTACACGCCTGACGGACGCCTCCCGCCCTCCCCTCAAGATGCTGCTGCGCCTTCCGTACGCCCGCCCCGCACCGTCCACAGCCCGATGGAGGCCGCCGGGGCTGGAGCGAGCTCGGGCGCGGCCTGCGCAGCAGCTCCGCCGAGCCGCTTACTCGGCCGATGGCGGCGGGGCGCCGGTACGTAGTCCGTCGTTCGCTTCGAAGCCCTTAATTTGGTCCCTCGCAGTTCATAGTTCTGACTCTTCTAGCCGTGTCCGTTTGTTTTCGTGCCACTACTGCAGCTCCACTACGACCCTTTGGCCGACCTCCTCGGTCCAGACGTCGGCCCCAGCCCATCGCAGTACGGTTTCCCCCTCCATTCGCATTCTCTTCATGTGCCAATTGTTCGTGCGCTAGGTGGTGATCAGGGAATTTTCAGATGATGCTGAAAATGACACAGTTATGAGGCAGAGGTGTGCCCAGTCTCGGAGAAAGAAGATCAGCGTTCCCAAATAATCATGGACACCTTATTAGCTTTCACCTTCTTCAACAGCCTAAATGCATGATTCCCCAAAATACTAAGTGCTTAATAATAGTTTTAAGTGCTTTGGGGTGCTGTCGTACAAGTTTTGAAATCGAGAACTGTGAAATGTGTATCCATTCACGCCAACTTGGCAACTTAGAGCATCCACAACCCGGCTTCTTCCTGGATATTATCAAATTCTTTGAGAGAATTGGAGATTTTGATTTTATGATGTGGCCTCTTGATGAAAAGAGTACTTCCCGGTTGCAGGAATACTGCCCCCGTTGCAGAGAAGGGGAGGCTGAGGTCCTGGGTTGGTCCAAATGGGCAATACTATCGAGAGCTACCTTGCCCTAACTGCAGGAGTAGAGGATACACTCCTTGCAAAGAGTGTGGAATAGATAGATCCAGTTTGGACTGCCCTATGTGCAATGGCAAGGTGACCCTTCCCAATCTCTTGTAAATCACCCTGAAAGTAAATATATGCACTTTTCGTAAACTTACCAGTTTATTGTTATGCATTTCTAGGGTATTAGGATGTGCATGCAATGTGGTGGAGAATGTATAATATGGCAAGAATCTATTGATGAACAACCGTGGGAGGAAGTTCAATCTAGGTGGATATTTCTCTGTGCGTCTCTTCCATCATTTTTTAAAAGTTTCTCTTCCATCATGTATCACCTTGTCCATTGTACTTAACAGTTATCCGTTTTTTTCTATCAAACTGCTTTTAGAAAGATCTATTGTTGGCAAATCTGTTTGGAGGTTCGATTAAAATGGTCATTACGACTTAAATAGTCGATTGCTCATCACCATCAGCATTTTTTAATACAGACTCAATTCCATGGCGTGAAACTAAGTAATGATAGATGATATGGCTTTTTACATAATAATGAAAAAATGTATCATTTTGGATCATAGTCGTAGATCATGTATGCCAAATTGAATGCAATATGCTTAGGTTGTTGCAAAAGTGTTGTCAGGTCATTGGATTAAGAATGCTGTCCTTTCCCTCGTGTAGTTCTCCCTTGAAAGTAAAGGAAGATGATGAAGTCGACAAACTAGATATAAAGATCAACACAAAAAGATCGAAGCGCACTTATCCATCTCCATCTCCGGAAGTTGCCATGAAGATTAGCCGATCTTTAAGAGTAAGTGCTGCATTCTTGCAAGCTGAAATTACATGCTATAGATTTCTTGATACAGTTGATGTTAGTGCAGTATGTGATAGTATACTTCTCCTACAATTAAATGTTGTTCATATGCAACCTGTTACACATACATTTTAGATCATTAGATGTATATGAGTTTATGAAGCGATCAGCTGAAATTCAGAACTAGATCCCCGCATACCTGATTAGAGTTAACTGTGGAGCCTGTATATCTGCTTCATTTTTTGAAATATACCATCTTTGCGAACTTTTTTTAATTGCCATGGATGTATAGTTGCTTTTGGCTTTTAAAGAGCTTATAATAATTGCAGAGTCTGAATGCTAAAACAGGATTGTTTACTAAACACATGAAGATTATACACCAAGATGCCAAATTGCATGCTCAAAGAGTTGCTGCAATCAAGGTAAGGTGACCTGAATTACTGCAATTGTTTGTTCTTGTTAAATACGTGGAACTGAGCTGGCACTGACATACATCTATTTTCCCCCTCCGTGCTTTAACTTGAAGAGAACAAAAGGTACTGCTGCAGCAAGAAATCATGCTTCTGAAAAACAAAAGGCATTCTTCAGGGATCCTGAGAATCGACTGAAGAGAAGCATTGCCATGAAAGGTGACTGGACTGCCTTTCCTTTTACTCACAGAAATAGTTCCACAATTTGCTCAGTTTGTGTCGATTTACACTGTTATATGTTCTTAGTTAGTACATCTATCTATCCTCTTCATTCGGAATTTAAGTGGTAGTACCCGAATTGGCTGTTGTCTTACTACATTGCCTTTTGTTTGGCCTGGATTCCCACTAAAATGGAAGTTTCGATTTACTTGAATAACATTTGGTACCTGATGCTCCACAGGGGTGAAATTTTACTGCAGTAAATGTGGGCAAGAAGGACATAGAAGCTTCTATTGCCCAACAGTGAGGGAAGTTTCAGCAGTAAAATTCAGATGCCGGTTATGTGGAGAAAAAGGACATAATAGCCGAACATGTGGAAAAACAAAGTCAGAGAATGAACATCAGCGGCAACCTCGGCATTGCAGTCAATGTGGTGAAAAGGGTCACAACCGTCGGAACTGCCCTAGGTCCCCAGGGTGGATGTTCGCACTTCTGGCAATATTATTAAGAAAGTTAACCATCCTAATTCAGGTATTTATTCATGTAGCTTCTGCTCAGAAAAGGGGCATAATAGACGGACATGCCCAAAACGAAATGCTAGCTTAGGATGATGGAAATTGTGAGCAGCTGGAAGCATATATATATTAAGCTGCATTTTGATTGTATGGAAATCTACCGAGTATCACTGCTGACACGTCCAGTGAACGCAGTTACCTAAAGCCAGTTTTTGGTGCTCCCAACTCGATAAAAGTAAAAAATCAGTCGCATGCCTGGTGTAAAGGTCTAGATATATATACAAACTAAAAGCAAAGCAACGAAAGGGGAGGTTTTAATACTGGAAATAGACTTTAATTTCATATAGTATTATGTGCTTGAGGCATCAGTGAGCCATCATTTTTTCTGGCTTGCTTGCAAGGCCACTCCAAGTCATCTTATCACTGTTGTCACTATACTGGATACTCTATGGAAATCAAATGCTGTCACTGTAACCTCCAGTAGGTGAAAACATGCACAACGTGTCTGGAATACCTCCATAAAAAGGTCTCTGATATTCATTAGTTTGTGGCTCGTAAACTGGCTCTCTGACATCTTTCTTGTTTTGTTGGTGGCATCTGAGTTCTTTTCAACTAGTTAAATTGATATTGATGAAACTTGAATAGCCGACTGAGTGCAGTGGATGATGCTCTTGTCCTTGGGAAATTGGGTGAGACAGTGGCCTCTTGAGTACCTTGTGTTGTGTTGTGATCTAGGATAAAAGGATTTTCTGAGAGAACCTACATGTTTCTCTCGGGAAAAGGATTTTGGCGGGAGTTGGCACTGCAACAGATTCAGTACTCGCAGAATTTGACACACTTGGCTTTGGCCGTGTCATGCATGATCTCATGTCAAAATTAGTAACTGCGCTTATGCCTATACTCTACTGCAGCAATGTCATATGCACGTGCAGCTCTTCTACGGTGCCTGCAGCAAATTTTACAGATGGTTAGGCTAGGTTCAGAGCTATTAAGTGCTAATTAATCTTATAGAGTATTTTGGTAAACATTGTCAGTTCCCTTAGAGCATCTTCACCGGTGTCCGGATACATGCCCGCCTAATATGGAACGGCTGCGGGCTGCCCCAGCGGCGCCCTCCAAACTGGCGTCTCTATTCAATGTTTGGCTATTTTCATCATGCTGTTCATATTTCTATCTTAATGAGATACAACTAGATTGCATAGTAAGTTTTAACACTTAATTTAGTTCAGCTATACTTTAAACATAAAAATAATATAGTTAATAGTTTAATACAACAATTTAAACAAAAATTAGAATTCAGAAAGTTTTAGAAAACAACAAGACACTCGAACTATTGCTTTTCTTTAAGCTTCCACAAGTGATCGACTAGATTATCTTACCGTTGCTGATGAACATCTTCATCTAAAAATTCTTGATGTATGGTAAATCAGCAAACAAAACCGGGACACCCTGTCGTGGCTCCGCAAGAGGGGCCTGGTAGTGAAACTGTTCATCAAACTACCAACGTCGCACTCACTGCACGATCATGTTGTGTATGATAATATAATCATTCATGACGTATCACATCTGATCTAGCGACCTTGTCTGAGTGGGGGACCGGACAATAGCAAAGAGCTTAGAACACCACAAATTCCCTCTCCGCATTATTCCTACAACTCTTATTACCCAACAAAGTGAGTTTTTTTGTTACTGCGGATTGTATTCACAAATGTCGACCAACAAGGATATATGTCATTTGTTAGGTAGTGCTCGTTCGTGTGTTGGTGGCCATTGAGCTCATAATTGCACTCTGAATCTTGACTTTCAGCAAGTTTCGCAAACACCGGATAGTGCTGCAGCATGTTAATATTGTGGTGAGAACCGGCCATGTAAAAAAAAGTGTCAAATCCACATGTTATAAACCGCCATAGTTATAAGTATGACACTAATCGTGAGAGATCCATGATGGATATAACGTTGTAGAGGATGGAGTGAGACGTCGACGAGCAATGAACTTAGCGGTAAGGGTGCGATTACACTGTCGACGAAGACCACACATTGGTGGCGGTGGATCCTTGAGGAAAGGATGGGGATGGTGGAGTACTAGCGGAGCCAAGTTTTGGAGAGTACGACGAGGCGTCCGGCGACTTATGTGGGGGCAGACCAGATTTATAGCACGACGGCGGCGGCAAGAGTGCGGCTACAGATCTTCTCTCCTCTAGTCTTATTCTACACCTCCAACGTCCAAACCCATGGATTGTCGGAAAATTGATCGTGCCCACGGATGCCTGGAGCACATCGCTTGCAGGCGGCGAGATTTGCCCTGGCCGCCTGAAACAGTTGTTTCATGGGCCGCATGAAAAGTCGGCCCAATAAGAAAAGCGCAGTTTTCTTTGTCTCCTTTTGCGTTTTAAAACCAGCTTTTTAATTTGTACTCCCTCCGTATCAAAATATAAGATGTTTTATCATGTTGAGCCCAACATGTATGGAGAGAGCATATTTTTAAATCTGAACATATGTCATTTCAAATCTGAATGGAAATTTTCTGAAGGGAGCTGGTCGCGTGGCTGGCCCAGGTTGGATAACTTGGCCCTGGATTTGGGCTAGGCATGGACGAGGCATGCCTCGCGCTTACCGAAGCCAGCCCACAATACCGGCCTTCTCCCTCGCCTCGCCTCGCCACTGTCGCGCCAGGCAGTGGCAGTCTGGCTCTGGCACGTTGTCTCCTCAGCCAGCTCCGCTCCACCACGGAGGACATCCTCGCACGCACGCACGAACCCCCTTCGAATTTTTTAGACCACGCCGCGGATCAAATCCACCACCACTCCCTCTACCACCTTCGCCGCTCTAATTTTATTTTCTCCCTCGTGCGTCTCGCCTCGCCTCGCCACGCGACGAGCCGACAAGCCGCGGAGCGAGATCGATCGATCGCAATCGCCACGCCACCATCCATGTCGACCTCGCGCCGGCGGACCCTCCTCAAGGTCATCGTCCTGGGCGACAGCGGGTCAGCGCGTCATTCCCTCCTCCCTCCTCCCTCTCCCTGCTCCCCCGGATCCGCCCGCCGGCGGATTCTGTTCGGTGGGGGGCTCGATTTGGATGTGGCTGTAATCCGTGTGCCGGTGTCTGATTTGGTCCTGTGCAGGGTCGGGAAGACGTCGCTGATGAACCAGTATCCTATGCTTGGCCTCGGATGCACCGCATTTTGTTTGCTACTCCTCTAATCGATGTAGGGTTGATGCATGCTCCGGGGATTATCTCGTTTTGCCCTCCTTCTAATCAATTGGCCCGCTGGTGCTTGATAGGTGGCAAATTTGCAGGCCAGTGCAAAAATCTGCGCCTTTTATCCGTAAGGGTTTGACCCATTTAGCTGCAGGGACGCATTTGGCAGCAACCCCAGTTTCTGAATGGAAGCTTGTCTCGTTGTGTACCTCATTTTTCATTCGTTGTGGTGCGCAGTAGCCAGGACCTCTTTGGTGAAAAATCTCTGGTGCATTGAAGAGGGTGGGACTGGCAGAAGTATGTTGTTGTAGATGCTCTCGAATGTCAGACTCATGTTGGTACTTTGTGCCTTTTGGTATCCTTGACTTTATCTAGATATGTTCATAACAAGTTCAGCCAGCAGTACAAAGCCACAATCGGGGCAGATTTTGTCACCAAGGAGGTCCTGATTGAAGACAGGCTTGTCACGTTGCAGGTGAGTGGAACGCTGAGTTGCACCCCCTCTTTTGTAGTGAAGGCATAGGCTGCTGCTGTAACCATCTGAGGTTCCTTTCTTTCTAGATCTGGGACACCGCGGGGCAGGAGAGATTCCAGAGTCTTGGTGTTGCATTCTACAGAGGGGCAGATTGCTGTGTGCTCGTTTATGATGTCAATGTTAACAAGTCATTTGATACGCTCAACACATGGCATGACGAGTTCCTCAACCAAGTAAGATTATTCTATCTTGCGTATCATTTGATGCATGATCATGGTTGTACACATTCAATGTAGAGAAATTCACCATTTATTGTTCCTACATTGTTCTTATTAGCTAACAGCTTGATCTGATGTTGCCATTATATTAAAAAGCTTGAGCGACATAGCTGTTTTTTTCTCTGTGTTTGTTTAAGCGCCGCCTTTAAGTCAACTACAGTTACACTATGCAAAATGAAAATTTATTAAGTTGCACAGGGAGCATCTACATATATAGACATCAGATCTAAGCGACTTCCCTTCGCATGCAGCAATGATAGTGTATCGATATATAACCTTTTGCCTGAAGATGCATGTTTTATGGCATTAATATGAAATTCTGGCAATATGTGAATGAACACTTCAAGTTGATTGGTGCTTGATACACCACTCACTTAGCTTGCTTAGTGCTACTACTGTTGATAATTCTGGATATGTGGCAAACCATTCAGATTGTTACAAGTATAGATTATTGGGTCTGCAATTTATATAATGTTGAACAGAAATATACTATTTACATTTGTTACCTGCGATGTTGGTTCTAGCGAATTATTTTCAGGTATTTTACTTTTATGTGAAGCCCTTAATTGATTTCTGTATTTTGTTGAGTGGACTATTAGGTAAAACAGCTTTGTGCTTTTCATGATTTTCTCTCTCTAGGTATATGGTTAATCGTAATAAACATAAATTTACAATGCTATTATTTCTCTCTTGTAGTGGCTTTTAGCATATTGATAAATTTTATTGACTTGAATATTTTCTGTTCCACTTTTAGGCTAGCCCATCGGATCCCAAAACTTTCCCATTCATCCTACTTGGGAACAAGATTGACGTCGATGGTGGCAAAAGCAGAGTGGTCAGTTTGTCGCATATATAACTTACAACACTTGTATCTTGATATGCCACTGACTACATGCCTCACAGGTTTCTGAGAAGAAAGCGACGGAGTGGTGTGTTTCAAGAGGCAATATTCCTTACTATGAAACTTCTGCAAAAGAAGACTACAATGTCGATGAAGCATTTTTGTCTGTTGCAAAGCTTGCTCTGAGCATGAGCATGACCAGGACATGTAAGTCAACTTCCTTAGATCATTCTTTCTCGTATACTTTTGTTTAGTTTGGATTAAGCCTATCTGTGAATACACGATGCTGTCTCTTTCTTGAATATTTTATCATGTTGAACTTAAAGTTAATATCCAAACATGTTTTTGGTAGCTGCATTCCTCAGTTATTCTTTGTGGGCAACTTTTTTTTTGGAGAATTGTGTAGATGTCATATGTAAGGCTTCTTATGGTCTTTGACTTTTGAGTATGATTGTATAAACTTCTATTCATAGTTGCCCACTACTTCTAGTTTTTTTTTTTAAATGTTAAGACTATGTGCATGGTAGCAATTAAATGAAACTGTGTTTTGGTGATCCTTTTTATGATATTGATGTTGATTGAATTTTCGTACGGAACAATGCTCCTTTTCGAGAAAACACAAAGCTTGTCTCGATGGATTGATAGAAAGAAAATCATTTACAAGCCTAGGACTAGGCCGAAACACCGGAGTACTCAACACAGTGTACGACCAATGGCCAGACAAACATCACAACTCACACAACCAAACAACCTCGGCCAAGAAGCTATCCACACAAATGCACAGGTCACAACAACCTAATGAAACCCCTGTCACGGGAAGAGCAAAACCAGCAAAGGGCACTTAGGAATTTCAACAAGTTGACAACGCCGGGAATCGCCCGGTGCAGAGGGCTCGAACCACCAGCCACCACTCGCGCTCTATGTACGCTGCAGTGTCTGCACATCCACACATGGCCGCAAGCCTTGTCGGTCACAACATACGCCTGAAACCAACAGCCAATTCCCGTCGAGTACCCCCCTGTGGCCAAGACACCACATCACCGGATCCTCCGTGGTCTGCCACCCAAGCTAATCACACATACCTGAACGTCAGGCCAGGACACAACGGCATACCGAAGCAAGGAGAATTTGTCCGCGCCGACCGAGGACAACGACCTTGTCACACATGACTGGTGCAGCCATCCCTGCACATCCGCTAGGGAGCACAAGGGTGCCGCTGTAGTGTTTTATGAACTAGCCAATGCAACCATAAGTCCGAACTGATGGAAAGGTCTAGACAATTCACATATACACTTCAACACCCCCTCTCACGTGTGACGCGGAAAGTCAGCACGTGCAAACCGGAAGAAAGCGACGGCGCGCGAGGCTTAGAGGTATGGCTCAAGAGGCCTATACGTGGACAAAGAGGGGACAAACCCTGGGCTCTGATACCATGTCATGTTTTTATGAACTAGCCAATGCAACCATAAGTCTGAACTGATGGAAAGGGCTAGACAATTCACATATACACTTCAACACCGCCAACTCGCGCCGCCCTCAGACACCAGCATCAGCAGAATCGTGGATTCCTGTGGACGGGAGACAACTGGCCATGCCGCCGATTGAGCTGTGGCCGCAACCGTCAACAAGTCGCAAAAGGCCTCGGCCTTGGGGCCATCACGCCCCAAGCAGCCGCCGCACCAACCAAGTCATCCCGAAGTGCTGAGGCGAGCATGCGGATGGAGCACTATCCTGCCACAGCCAGCAGTGGGCCAGCACCACTGGCCAGATCCGCGGCAGGGATGCCCGATCTGTGCTGAGCTGTAGTCATGGCCCTCCTCCTCGCGTCAGCTGCCAGCCATCTTCCTGGAAGGGGATCCACCAAATTGGTGGCGCCAGCACCAGGGAGTAACACCGCCGCGAGGCCGTGCTGCCACCCGAAGCATGCGAGCAGCATGCCACACCACACCATGGGGAGCAGGGGCAGTGCGAGGAGCCAGCGAGGACGCGTGGGGAAGCGCAGGGATGGCTCACTGCCGCCACCGGCTGGCTGGTAGCCAACGGTGACGGCAGTGAGGGGAGGGAAGGGGAGGCAACGCCTAGGGTTTGTTGGTGGCCCGTGAGTCGCCTGGGGTGGCTCACGAGATCGGGGCGAAGCGTATCGTTTGCTTCTATGATGACACATCTGGACTAAAGAATACACCTCTTTGAGGAATTTACCATTAACCTCTGTTTATTGTGTACCATTACCTTGTTCCAAAAAAGATAGAACAGCTATTACATTACACCTACTATTAATGTTGTATTTTTATTTGTTAACAACCTCTTTTTGTTCCATTCAGCTACTTCCAAACAGTCGCAGATCCTGTCCGTGAGACTGAACAGAGAGGCGGATGTGCATGCTAGCTAGTAGTTAGTCATATTTTGTCCCTTCAGTTTTTGCCTACTGTATGTGATATTCTTTTCAAGTGATGCTGGGCACTCCTCTTGATATGACGATGTAAACTAGGGTGCCTGTGCAGCCACTCAATTCGCTTTTGTAGCCCCTGTAAGTTACTCCCTCTGTTCCAAATTACTTGTCATCCATTTGCCAAAAAGTGAATGTATCTAGTCATGTTACAAGTATAGATACATCAACTTTTAAGCAAATGGATGACAAGTAATTTGGAACGGAGGGAGTAGCTAGTGACTATGGTTTTGGCACGCTGGATACTGATGAGGAGCCCTGTTTCTTGAGTCAGGGCAATAAGAGTGCGCAGTGGTACTACTGATACAATTTGGGACATGACCTCTCGGCGGTCAGTCACTCAATCCTCAGTCGTATTCGGGCAGATGTAACTTATTCATGTCCTAAGTGTTGATTTGTGTTGTTGTGACAAGCATATTCATGTCCTGATTTGTTCATGAGCATTTGTGATACGTTTCTCATCTACGCGAGATGTAAACTTGTGGGGGATATTTTACTAGCGAGTCGGCATATTGGATGGCGGCAGGTTGTGCCGTAGCTTGAAATTCTCAAACATTCTGAATAGTATGAGTACTTTTTTTTCCCCGAACAAGGGTAACACTGTTTATTCTTACTACTTCCATCTCTTATGTTAATATATTAAAACTCTGTTGAGATTTCAGCTCTGAGTACTAACGAACCTTTAGCAGATCAATCTTATCTTCCGTGACTTTTAACTTGTTTCGTGATACTCAAAACATTCAACTTGCTCTCATCAAGCTGGCCCTAGCTACACAACGCAATTGGAAGTCATCAGCTGACTTGTGGCCATCATATATTGCCTTTTCTTTTAACGAGGGGGTCCCGAAGGAGACAGAAAGTTGCATAAATTCTGGGCGGCGAGCTTCAAATTTACATAAGACCCTTGCCCAGTCCTCGAAGATACGTTGGTGATGGTCGTATACAAAGATAATGTCTCGCACGAGCTTATACATACCTTCTTTGCCTGCCACGTATGGGATGCGACCACCGGCAGTGACACATGCAAACATACCGATATACTGCAAATACTAAAACAGTAGGATGCAATGACTGATACAGATTTGGAATTGGACCTGATCGATGAGATGAATGCCCACGTGCTCGGACCGCTGCGAAGACAATTCCTGGCCACCAGCTTGGAGGCGCCCGGCAGAAAGAAACCTATGTCACGGTCAGGCGAAAAAAGGCGCCGTAGCAGTATACGGACCATGGAAATCGTACAGTTCCCCTTGCTCCTTCGGAAGGTTAATTTGTACTTTTTGACTGTCACTCCAGAGTCCAGACAGACTCCACTGGATCTCTCCATCACTTCGATGGCTAGACAAGACAAGTGTATCGTATTTTCATTTTTTTAAACTCTGGTTGCCTGTGTTAGTGTGTCAATGCTATCTCGAGCTGGATGCCTGGATGGTAGCTAGGAACGTTCGGTTTCCTTTTTTTCCCTCTCCTCTCCTGCTCATAAGCACTCCATTGTGAACGCTTGTGCTGCATGGTCCACTCTTACCTCGTGCATGCTCCCTAGTAACTAGGTTGAGACGAGTGATGGTACCCGCCGGGTTCGGATGCGGGTTTGGCACCCCCATACCCGCACCCGCCCCTTCTCCCCGCCCCCATACCCGCCACCCGCTGGGTTTGCGGGACCCGACGGGTACCCGCGAAAGTGCACAGTGACAACATGACATGGTAGAGGAGCAGCTCCAGCCCGGAGGTGCGACGGACGGCGGGAGCTGGTCACGGCGGCGACCTGTAGCTTGGACGGGAGGAGCTGGAGGGCGTCGAGGACGGCGGCGTCAGCCAGTGCGGCGTCGAGGCGGGGCAGTTGTTAGGCGAGGAGGAGGACTGGAGGAGCCCGGCGTGGCGCTGGCGAGCTTGGCCAAGGCGGCCATGGCGGGTTAGCTCGGGCGCCAGAAGGATGACGGCGAGGCGCAGGGGCCCGGGAGCGACGACGCATCGAGGACGGCACGGCCAGGCGGCGGCGCGGTGCAGAGGGCGCCGACGGAGGAGTGGCGCAGACGGCGGCGCTGAGGGATTGGGGATTTGGGGATCGATAGCCTGGGTGCAGCTGTTTACTCGTGTAGTCGTGTGTGCATCCTGTACTCGTGTCGTGTACTCGTGTGTGGCATGGGTGCGTTAGTGCTTAGTGGGCTAGGGTAGTTTGGCTTTGGGGAGTGCGTTAGTGGGCTAGGTAGCTGGGCTGGCTTTGGGGTGCGTTGCGTGTGAGGTAATGACATGTGGGGTCACATGTCCTAGTCGGGTCTGTGGGTTGGTGGGTATGGGTTTGGCACCCCCATACCCGCCTCCGCTAGACCCGATGGGTCTGGATCTTTACCGCTAAGCACATCCGCGGGTTCAAATTGCCACCAAACCCTCCCCATTTAGTGCAGGTACCCGTTGGGTTAGCGGGTATCGGGTACCCATTGTCATCCGTAGTGACTAGTCGTTGTATGGAGTTCACGTTGCTTCTTGTTTGTCTAAGCTATACTCTACTACTGTTGAACACCACAACGGACAGCGCTGACGATACAAATTGTGTAGTCAGCGGCTACATTTCTTTTGTCTCGTCTATGTTCTTGGTAGTTTCCACGTAATAGTGATGTTTAATTGGTTAGTGTAATGGAGCGAACTTTTTTGTCGAAATGGAGAGCTTACCCCAGCCACTACAGGAATGAGAAGCTACGCCGACGGCTTTTTGCCGTCGGCATAGCCCAGAATGCCATCGGCATACATGTCTGTAGGCATAGCCCAGAAAGCCGTCAGCATAGTAAAAGCCGTCGGCATAGTGTTATCGGCATATTTTTTTCCAAAAAAAATTAAAAAAACTTTGAACTTTTTTTTATATTTTTTAATTCTACTCCTAAATTTACCTTTTTTACATTTCGAAATTTCCCACTTAGCCACACAATTAATCTCAGGTCAAAGTACTTACCATGGTCAAACTTCCCATTCGGTCACCCATCCTCAAATTGCTCCAGCCCAAGCACGCTCAACTTTTGAGTTCCTTCCAAATTAGCTTTTGAGTTCCTTCCAAATTAGCTTCCAAATGAGATATTAGAACTTACTAATATTAATATCCTATCGACCATATTAACCACTGGGTCATAATGTTACACTTTTTATTGTTTAAATTTTGAAAATTTATTTGAATAAATAACAATGATTATGTAATAATATTTTTTGAATAAATAACAATAAAATTTATTTTACTTTATTTTCTCCTTTTTACATTTAATATGGAATAATTCGTATCTTTAAATCCGTAAATCGAAATTTAACATATAAAATGTCTAAGTTGATTAGAAAAATGAGAGGAATTCAAATATGACATTCATATCATCTTGTGCATCACAGAAACATCGATAAACAATTTCCAAATTATTTTTATTAATATCATTTTCCATTTTTAAGTGTAAAAAATGACTTTTTTTATGAAGCAAGTACCAAAAATATGTTGCAAAAAGTCACCCATCTTATTGTCACAAAGAGTAGTACATATTTGATGGATAATCCCCAAGTATTAGGAATTTTCTCGATTTCTACCTAATTTCGTCTATTTAAATGACTTTATCCTGATTTTCGAAAAGTAATTGAAATTTGAACTACAAGTGTGTGATAGTTTGGTCTAAATTTTTTACAAAAATCATTTTTAGGTACACGAGTAGTGACATTATTACAGAAATGTTGATAGTTTTGAAAAATGTGACACCTTTCAATGAATAGGCACATCGACCATTTTGACCATTTTTTCAAAAATATAAAAGAAAGTGAAACAATAATAAAAAAATGAAATCTTTTGGCATGGAGTCATTTTATGTGTACTAGTTGCTAGCAAAAATGATAAGCTTAAGTTTTTACAAACATTAAAAAAACCTTCACAAAAAGGTCTATCATCTATAGACATGTATAGGTTTTGCGCCAAATGACCAAGTTATGGACATACCCGTGCCATAGTTTTGATAAAATATCCATATTTGACACATAGGCGTGTCTTGGTATGGCAAACATTGTTGCCAAAATCAATTTCCAAATTATTTTTATAAATATTATTTTCCATTTTTAAGTGACAAAAATTACTTTTTTTTTATGAAGCAAGTACCAAAAATATGTTGCAAAAAGGCACCCATCTTATTGTCACAAAGAGTAGTACATATTTTATGGATAATCCCAAGTATTTGGAATTTTCTCGATTTCTACCAAAAATTTCCTATTTAAATGACTTTATGCCGATTTTCCAAAAGTAATTGAAATTTGAACTACAAGTGTGTGATAGTTTGGTCTATTTTTTTTTACAAAAATCATTTTTAGGTACAAAAATAGTGACTTTATCACAGAAACGTCGATAATTTGAAAAATGTGACCCCTTACAATGAATAGGCACGACGACCATTTTGACCATTTTTTAAAAAATATAAAAGAAAGTGAGAAAATATTCAAAAAATGAAATCCTTAGGCATGGAGTCCTTTTATGTGTACTAGTTGCTAGAAAAAAATGATAAACTTGAGTTTTTACAAACATTTTAAAAAACCATCACAAAAAGATCTATCATCTATAGACATATATATGTTTCGCGCCAAATGACCAAGTTATGGCCATCCTCGTGCCATAGTTTATGATAATGTGTCCATATTTGACACATATGTGTGTCTTGGTATGGCAAACATTGTTTCCAAAAACAATTTCCAAAATATTTTTATAAATATCATTTTCCATTTTTTTAATGCCAAAAATGACTTTTTTATTAAGCAAGTACCAAACATATGTTGCAAAAAGTCATATGCATGGTGAAAAAGCTGATATGGATGTCATATTTGGATTCCTCTCATTTTTCTAATTGATTTAGACATTTTATTTGTTAAATTTTGATTTACGGATTTAAAGATATGAATTATTTCATATTTAATGAAAAATAGAAAAAAATCATAGCCGTCGGCATAGCCCTATGTTAAATCTATGCAGACGGCATATCCTACGCCGACGACCATGTCGATGGGCTGGCCTCGTCAGGGCCTACGCCGACGGCTCGGCGTAGGTCCTCTTTCCTATAGTGAGCCTCTGCATCAAACTGATGCACATGGTCGTTTTATTGCGGATTTTCAAAGTTTAAATTTGAGTAGAGTGTTACAAATCATAGATCACAAAGAGTGGATACAAAAATCAGCCACACAAAAATTGGCGCTCTAAACATCTAGTCGTCTAGTGTGCAGCCATCCACCATGGCAGAAGATAGCCCCAAGGACAGCCATCAAACGTGCACAACATGTATCCATAGGTCCTCTCTGGTCCCTTGGAAGAAGAAGAGTCCATATGCGTATCCAGTAGACCGCCTTGTTGATAACCTGAAAATAGTGCACAACTTCCATCTTGTTATCGTTTCGACAATTCTAGATTGCCCAAAGAAATGCCGAAACACCAATACGAATGCGTGTTTTCTTATCTGCAACGGAGCGAACTAGGTGGACAAGGACGTCGTACGGTACATGCGACATCAAAACCACCAGTAGATAGTGTGTTGCTCGAATCGAATTACTTGGGTCACTCTTGAGCATGTGCATGTCATGCATGGTAATGTTCAGAGAAGGAAATTGCGGGAATAGCTCCCAAACTCTCATTCATATGCGTGTGCGCCTGCTAAACTAGATCCATATACTTGCGGTGTGCAAGCGGTAATCAAATTAGAGCAAACTTGATTTGCAAAAATAAAGAGAATCAAATACATTTCTCATAAAAAAGAAAATTCGACAGATGGTACGTCTCGACGTAATCAATCCGGGTATAGCTTTCATGGACATACAGTCCCTGGAACCTTGCGGGAAGCTTTGTTAATTAAGTGAACTCCCTCTCTAAGTTAAATGGTTTTGTTAATTCCCAATTGATTGCAAATTAACTAAATTTCAGTTGAGTTTTCGACCGTTCGATTGGGTCGTGATTCGTATTGGACTGAGAGTTGCAACTGAGATTTTCCAAGTTCACATTGGTTGTAACTGGAAAAAGACTGAACCATGGAGTGATTTGTGTTGTCCCAAGAGTTAAACATGACTTGCAACTGAGACTTTAATGACGTCACCCGGCTGAGCTTTAGCAGTGACAAAAAAATACAGTATCTCCTCTCTCCCGCTTCACACCTCAGGACATGTGTTGTTTCCATTGAGAGAAATACATGTTTAATATTTTATCCGAACATACAGGAGTAACCTAGAAAGAGATGATTGATCATCTTAGGGCCTCTTTGGTTCGCAAGAATTAAAAACACATCAAATAGGAAAACGCAACATTAAAATGTCATGATGTGTGAAATCCTACACGAATTGAAAACACATGAATCATTAACAAGTTGTTTAGTTGCATCACTAGATAAACGTAAGGATTTTCTATAGAGATAGATTACATGCCAAGATCATCATAGAAACATAATAATTTTTTCAGGAGGTGTAACCTCTTCCTAAAAAAAAATGACTGCAAGAAAGAAAAGAAAATGAGCAGACTAGAGTTGAAGCCTCAAAGAATCGGGTTGAAGCAGTACTCTTGTGAACTCTCCCTTGCTAGGCAACCCCCACGATATTTCTGGAACCGCTCTCTCGCTACAGTGTTCAGAGGCGACGGGGAGGCGACTCCGCGTCGGCCAGCAACCGCCGGCGTATCTGCGGGATTCCTCTCCCTTCGCCGGTCGCTTCCGGCGGCGGGAGGGTGGGGAATCCCCAGATCTGCGTTCCGGTGAGTAGTTTGAGGGCTGCGGGCGGCGTGGCCGTGGTGGGGAGGGCGGCGCCGTCGCGCTCCTGGTGCTCTGCGGCTTCCCCTCCTCGGCGTCGTCTTCGGCGGTGCTGGCGGTCTGCAGGTACTCCCCTGCTCTGCCGATGTTCCCTCCGGCGTCGGCGGGCTCGTGAGGGGTGTGCGGGAGGCGGGGATCCAGATCTTCTTGGTCGTCTTCGGCGTCGAGGGCGTCGACGCTGGTGTTCAAGACGATGGCTTGTTCGGGTGGTCTTCCAGCCTTCCTCGTCGCCGCCAAGACCCAGGCGGTTGACTGAAGACGGCGGCTTCGTCGGCGGCTTCCTGGCCGCTGTTCGCTGCGGTTCGCCGGCTCGGGTGGAGCTCGGCGGCAGCGCGCGGTCGGCGGTCACCGTGGTGCGGCGGCGTCGGTGGGGGCTGGGCCTCAAGTACTGGTTTGTAATTCCCTTTTTCCTGAGGTTTGAACTGCTTGTTCGGTTTTTTTAGATCTGTATTCCCATGTACTCAAAAAAGTACTCTCGTGTCAACGAGGCGACACCCGGCCTGTTCGTCGTCGCTGACTCGCTGTCGATAACGATAGGGCACAAACCTAACGCCTCAAGTATATTGATCGGTGATGCAAAAAAAGAAGTATATTGCGCAGGCACGTGCGTCAGTGCGTGTAACAGTCAGCGAGTCTTCCTCCCAGCTGAGCTGCCCCATGCAAGCGGACTTATCCAGCACCATGACGCGCGCGCTATAAACATGCCACGCCTCGGATCACTCCATACGACCTGAACCCCCCCCCCCCCCCCCCCCCCCCCCCACGATGCACTGATCGCTCGACGGCGCACATGGCAGTAGCAGCAGGAGCCGGCGCAGCTTATCGTTACCACCGGCACGGCGCCGACGTCTGCCGCTCGATGGCGTTTCCCACACCGAGGGGTGGTGGCAGCTCCGGCAGCTACACCTACAGCTCTGGCTCTGCGGCAGCCTCTTTCTCTCCGGCCTTCGTTGCAGCGGCCAGCGGGGTGCAGCAGCAGCAGCTCGACGTCCTGGACTACTTGTCGGACGACGGCGGGGCGGCGCCGGCCGTTCCCGAACCGTTCGCCACGCCGCTGCCTCCACGGATGCCGGTTGAGGCGGCGGCGGCGGCGCCGGTCGTGCCGGATGCTGGCTACGGTGCTCGTCCGAGGTAATTTGCGCTAAACGCCAAGATCATCATGCGCATTGCGACGGGAATTTGCGAGTTAAGCGCGACCGCATGTATACGGAGCACCCACGTGCAAGTTCTGATTGAATCGGTACACCTCGACATCGATTTCAGGAGTGCGCCGCACCTCGACATCGATTTCAGGAGTGCGCCGCCCGCGGTGGCGCCGGGGAACAAGATCGCGTTCCGGACGAGGTCGGAGGAGGAAGTGCTCGACGACGGCTACAAGTGGAGGAAGTACGGCAAGAAGTCCGTCAAGAACAGCCCTAATCGAAGGTATCTACTCCCTCCGTTTTTTAATATAAGACGTTTTACGTAAAGGAGTCTTTTGAAGCTTCAACTCGAGTGTGATTTTCACCTGGTCAGAACAAAATTCTTATATTTCTATACGGAAGGAGTAGTTTACACACCGATTCTTACTACTCCAGTCTCCCAAGGTTGTAGTAGCTTAGAGCAAGTATAATAGTAGAGTCAGGTGTTGGCTATAAGATAGTGTCATATCATCTATAGGTACTCTATTACCAATATGTACAATAGTAAGATATAAAAATGAGCTATTTTATGGATGCATGACCCACCATCCGCTCTCATAAAGTGCATAGGAGCACGTTCTAGAGCTGGCTTAGAGCTCACTATTTTTCTCTCTCCTCTTGTTTCTCCTCCAACTAAGTAAAAATATACTAATTTAATCCTTATAGCCCGGTGGATTAATTCTGGATGCTGCCCCTTTTCTAGATTGTTCATGGACCGTTTAACTTTCTTTGGTTTTATTAGACTATTAAACATGTTCTTAGTTTAGTGCCACTAGTAGTGCTGGACCCAAGTCCATGCTGGTGGGGTCATCGTGCTTGAAAGAAAAAAATGTCTTTTATCGTGTTTTCTTCGTGTTGGCATTTAACATAAGTGAAACTATACACCCCATAGTGACGTCGACTCTCGTGTAAACCGTTATTTTTTCAACAAATTGCACTATGTAGATCACAATCTGTATTCCTATGATTTACTAACAGTCGTGCACGTGTAACGAAATGTTGGTGCATTGTACATGACATATGATCTAATGATCATTGGGGCAACTCCAAAATAGTTAGCTTCAATGACCTAGCGAGAAAATAATTAAGTTATCCAATCATACAAAAAAATCTCATGAAACGTGGAAATTATAAAATATGTGATACAATTATACATATTGCAATAAACTAACCATCAATTCCTGGTTGCCCATGGAGCCATCCAGCAAAAAATATATATTATCAATGATGTGTATTAGTGTTGAAATTTCATGACTTAAGATGGTATATCATGAGACTAAGTGTGCAATTAAGACCAACCTAGCATGCGTCGAACTATTTGTAAGCCGTTGGATTGGACTGGAGTCAGGTGGACTGCTGTGATCATCTGGATTCCACAAACCTAAAGTTAGCTCTTGCATGGTAGGGGCATCACGCCAAGGTGATACACCACTAACTTGAATTTCATTTCTCTTGTCACTACAGGAATTACTTTCGGTGTTCGACAGAGGGGTGCAATGTGAAGAAGAGGGTAGAGAGAGACAAGGATGACAGAAACTATGTTGTTACAATGTACGATGGAATTCACAACCATGCTAGCCCTGGCACGGTCTACCATGCTTCACAAGATCCTACTTCCGGCCGCTTCTTTGTCTCTGGGGTGAATACATGGATCTTTGATTAAACAAAGAGTGATGTGAGTGTGTGTTAGACTTTCTAGAATGGCAAGTATATTGACATTTTACGATCCCTTGCCTCCAGCACTTGATCGACCACATTCCTTCCACATAATGAAGGTTAAGTGTTCTATAGGATGAACTTACACTAGTAGAAAACAGGGCATCCGTGCGCCCTCTTTTGTATCGGTTGGGCACGAACCGGTACTAAAGGGGACATTAGTACCGGTTCCAGATGCGTGGCGGCCGAGGCCCCACGGCGAGACACTTTAGTACCGGTTTGTATTATGAACCGGTACTAAAGGCCGATCTTTAGTACCGGTTGGTACGACAAACCGGTACTAAAGGTTGGCACAGGCGGCTGCCGTTGGTGGCCCCACGGCGAGACCCTTTAGTACCGGTTTGTATTACCAACCGGTACTAATACAAACCGGTACTAAAGGTTTCCCTATATTACCTTCTTCCACCCCGAGCTATAGCTCCATTTTTCAGCTCGAACACAACTCTATTTTTTCTCTCTCTTTGCTCTCCCAAGATCTAGTTCACCCCATTTTTCTCCAACATTTGTCAAGATTGGTGGCACCTACATATACAAGGGTTAGCAACTTCATCTTCTCTTCCGACATTTCAAGTTTAGCTCATTTTCTTGCTAGTTTAGCTAGTTTGATTTTTGTAGTGCTAGCAAGGTGTTTGATGAAATGCCTAAGTTAGGGATTTCATTTGTTTTATATGCATTTTGAGCTCAAATTAAAATATAATGTGTGGTTTTTTATAGTGTCGTCTCGTCCCCTTCCTCACCGCCGTCGATCGCCCGCGCCGCCCGTCACCGACACCACCTCGGTGAGCCTCTTATTTTTATCTTTTATTTAAAAAATCTTAGTTGTATGATTTAGATGCATAATTATTACTTGTATAATTTTGTTATTTGTATAATTGTTTGTTATATATAGTGTCATGGTTTTGACATCTGTCCACGTCCACACCGGCTCTCGTCCGCTCTATTATTCGGATGTGGTACGATTGTTTGTTATAACTATATATTTGTTTAATTTCGTGTTTATAACAATTATGCCGACCAACTTGACGTACATATATTTTTATCTAGGAGGTAGTTGAACCGGAAATTCAACCGACCCTATTGTCGAGTTTTTTGTAAAAGAAAACAATGATTTGAAAGCAAAATTGAAAAGAAGTGAAGATCTTCGTCTCGAAGAGAAGATGAAATGGGAGTTCAAGATTGCCGACGTCGTCGATGATAACGAGGTCAAGATAGAGGCAATGCGCTTGGATCACGAGATCAAGATGAATGCAATGCGGTTGAAGCTTAAAAAGATTAAAAAATATGTCATTAGTCAGGAGGCTTGGCATCATTATGTTGTTGGTTCAATAATTACCATAGTTACGATTTTGATCGCATTTGTCGTTGGATTTAAATTCTTTAACTAGTTGTATGTTAGTTTCAATTAATGAATGTTTATGAGAACTATGTATTAGATTTGTTCACTACTCTACTTTTGTTTAAATATGGTGAACTTGTATTAATGAATTTGGTCACGTATCTCTATTCATGATATAGCTATGGTGTAATGGTTTTTGATATATTTATATAATGCAGATGAGCCGAGAATGGATGTACGGTGACCGACGCTGTCCCGAGTTCATTAATGGCATGCATAATTTTCTCCAAGTGGCTAAGTTAAACAAGCAGAATGGTTTTATGTTTTGTCCATGCGATGAATGTCGGAATAAGAGGAATTACCCTTACGCAAGAATCATACACTCCACCTATTGCGAGAAGGCTTCATGCCCAATTATTTTTGTTGGACCAAGCACGGAGAAAGAGGGGTTATAATAGAAGATAATGAAGAAGAGGATGATGACAACTATCCTGTGTTCTCTGAACAGGGTGGTACTACAATGGGGGAAGACGAAGCTGAGTATGAGGTCATTGTTGATGATCAGTCCGATGATGATCTTCGTCGGGTCATTCTTGATGAACAGATAATCTGCGGAAGTGAAAACGAGTGGTTGAAGTTGGAGCGCATGTTAGAGGATCACAAAAATTGTTGTACCAAATTGTGAAGATGGCCAGAAAAAGCTGGGTACCACCCTGGAATTGCTGCAGTGGAAGGCAAAGAATGGAATATCTGACAAGGCATTTCAAGAGTTTAATGAAATTCCGCCCTTCAAAGTGAAAACTGACCCAAACATCGTGTTAAATGATGAAGATTGTCCATGCCTACGTCGCAATCAGAAGAAAGGGACACACACGAAGAAAAAAGTGAACACTAGATAAGGATGTTGTTGGTGATGTGTAATAATGTATTAAACCTTTTATCAAATGCACACGGTTCCCCGTCATACAGCCCAACAGTGGCTCGTGAGTGCATGCATATCAAATGCACCGTTGGGCTGTATGACGGGAATCCGAATGATTTGTATTCGGTCGATGAACTGAAGTATTTTGTATATAGAACAAAACACACGGTTTCTCCTGCATACAGCCCAACGGTGGCTCGTGAGTGCCCGCATATCAAATGCACCGTTGGACGTATGCAGGGAATCCGAATGCTTTGTATATCAAATGAACTACATTGAGTGTCGAACATGTTCGAGGGGGGGGGTTATATAGGGTCATGTGGCTGATCCAACACTGGTTTTGCCCTCAAAAGAAACACACCCCTGATCCAACGGCTCACAAGTTCTTGAAAGAAACACACCCCTGATCAACGGCTCACAAGCGCTTGAAAGAAACACATGATCCGTGTGCTTCTTTACTCCCGGTTGGTGTTACCAACCGGGACTAAAGGCGGGTTTCGCGGTCACGACTCGTGTCAGACACGTGTCCTCCCCTAGCTATCGGTGTCTTGGCCACGCGCTGCCATGGGTCTATATGTATTGTCGTCGACGGGTAAACCCTAATCCACGAGGATGGTGTTAACGATGTTTCTAAAATAAATAGATAATTATTACAAATTTTTAGACAATTAAGTACATAGATATAAAATAAAAAGATAATAATTACAAATTTTTAGACAATTAATTTACATAGATATAAAATAAAAAGAAACTAGAGAAAAAAACAAAACAGAAACCAAATAGATATAAAGCAAAACAGAAAACATCCTTTAGATATAAAGCAAATAGATATAAAGCAAAACAAAAAAAAAAAGCCCATTAGTACCGGTTGGCATAACCAACCGGTACTAAAGGGGTGGGCTTCGCGCGCGAAATTTCGCCGCGGCCCAAATGACCTTTAGCACCGGTTGATAACACCAACCGGTACTAAAGACCCTTTAGTACCGGTTGGTGTTATCAACCGGTGCTAAAGGTCATTTGGGCGCGGTTTATACAGGGGATCGATCAAATTCGTCCCCAAATCGACCAAGTCCTCCTCTCCGCCGATGGCTCAAGCTCCATGACGCCCTGCTCCGGTGAAGCCCTGCTCCGGCCGGCCGCGCCATCGCCCCCTCCCTCGCCGCGTCGACCTCCGCCGCGCGCCATCGCCGCGCGCCACCACCGCACCATCTTCGGCGCCCTCCGCTGCCTCTGCTCCGGCGCCCTCCACCGCCTGTGCTCCGGCTTCCACGGCGCGCCCCTTCTCCGGCGCCCTCCACCGCCGCGCGCCACCACCGCACCATCGCCGTGCGCCACCACCACCATCTCGGCGCCCTCAGGTTTTTTTTTCATTTTTTTATTTTAGTAAGGTGTAGCATATTATTAGCTAAGGTGTAGCAAATTATTAGTGTAGCAATTTTTTTTTTTCATTTTTTTAGCTAAGGTGTAGCAAATTATTAGTGTTTATTCAAAATATATAGAAACCAAATTTTAGCAAAGTTATTTTATTAGTGTTTATTCAAAATTTAGGTTGTTATTTTAGGTCTTACAAATTTAGGTTATCTTGCAAATTTAGAAAATTTAGGTTGTTATTTTAGAAAATTTGAAAATGTAGCAAATTTAGCAAAGTTAGAAAATTTAGCAAAGTTTGAAAATTTAGCAAAGCAATGTTATTTGATGATTGTGTTAGCAAAGTTATAAATCAAAGTTAGAAAGCTTGATGCTATGAATTTTAACAAAGTCCAATTTTGTTAGCAAAGTTATAAACAAATTTAGCAAAGCAATCTTTGTAACCTTGATGCTATGAATTAAAAATTTGCAGTGACATTGAGCTATGGAGGACAACGCCCCCTTCATCCGAGACGAGGAGAATGAAGAGCATATGCAAGCAATTATATTTGAGAGGACCCTTGGATTAAATTCCGATGGAGAAGATTCCGGTGAAGAAGACGACGATGATTTCAGCGCAAAATGTTTGAACGACTCCGGTGAGGGAATTGAGCTAGAAAATTTAAGAGACGACGACGAAGTGCCCTTAGAAAACTCCGGCGAGGTATATATATATTAAGTCTTGTTGATCACTAGATGCATTAATTGATTTTCACTTATTAACGAAATATTTTTCTTGTAGCCCTCTGGATCTAAGCCAAGCGTCCCTAAACGAGGCCCGAACCAAAGGGTAAAGCTGCCAGATGGTGCAAAGTTGTTGATCGACGAAGTTGCTAATGATGGCAAACCGGTGAAACCCGAAGAAATCTACACTAAATATGTAGGTCAATGCGGAGTTCTTGTTAGGGACATGGTCCCGATCACCATTGCAGAATGGAATAAGCCGAAGAAAGCCAACATTGGCGCAAGTTATGTCGATAAAAGAATTAAAGACTCCTTTGGGACTCGATCTGGACATCTTTCAGCCTACCGGCAAATCTCCCAGAGAAGAAGAAGGATAAAGTCAAGGAGTGGACTCTAAAGAAGATGGCCCAGCAATTCAACAACTGGAAGAAAGGATTGTGGAAAAAATACGAGAAAGTAACAACAAATTTCACTAGACATCTAGAGAAGATAAAAGATGCGTGGCCTGAATTTGTGGCGTATAAGAAATCGGCCATCGCTGTGGCCCGATCGGCCCAAAATAAGTTGAATGCTAAGAAGAAGAAATATCACCATACTTTGGGGTCAGGTGGCTACAAGACTGTCTTGCCTAAGTGGGAAGCCTTTGAAAACGAACTGCGTCAAAAAGGGATCACTCCACAGACAGATGACTGGCCCGACAGGTCCAAATTCTGGTTGTTCGCGCATGGGGCAATGTTGCACCCAGACACTGGGCTGATTGTTCCAAAGGGAAAATGAAAGAAAAGAATTACAAGAGTCGTAAAAAAATAAAGGACGCAATAGCATAGTCAAGGAGGGAAAATATGTTCCCGATAGAGAGGACGACGAGCTAACACTCGACCTCGGGAATAAAGAACACTGGGGACGATGTCGAGGCAGAGGAGGCGGGGTTGGTTTTCTTGAAGGGTTTTCGGCGGACATTGCAACTTATAAAAAACATTGCAGAAGTAAGAAGAGGGAGGCGGACCGGTTTTCGGAATTAGAACGCCAGGTGCATGCTGTGCAGGAGCAACTACACTCAATTACCCAGCAAAGGGAATCTCAGCTGCGACTAGAAGATCCTGCAGTCGATGTCTGACCATCTCAGCGGAAAAGCAGCGTGGGTTCCACGCAGCTACAAGATCCTGCAGTTGATGAACCGTCGGCGGCTCACTACAACGTGGATGATATCACGGAGAAGATAAATTGTGAGTTACATGCGCCAATGAAGAACATTAGTTATCCGGTGGCGAATGGCTATGCTTTACTATATCAACTTGGAGCAACCTTCCATTTTGGTCAGATTCCAGCTGGATTTGCTCGTGTCGGGGTCACAAAATTTATGTCGGGATTCCACTCAATGGAACTTGACATTCTTGGAGCTGAAGGCGAGAAGACATTGGGAGAAGTCGAGCTTGGTATCGTTCTATGAAAGAAGAAATACATCATGTTTCCAGACTCGGCGCCAAGGCCACCGACTCCTCCGAGTAGAAATTCACCACCTCAAAGTCCACCCGCCTTCCCTGACGATTGGGTGCCCACCGCGAGTCCATCGCCCGCGCCGTCCAGTGATACGTCTCCAACGTATCCATAATTTCTGCTGTTCCATGCTTATATTATACCATTTGCTACATGTTTTATATACACTTCATATCACTTTTATGCATTTTCTGGGACTAACCTATTAACAAGATGCCACAGTGCCAGTTCCCTGTTTTCTGCTGTTTTTGGTTTCAGAAAGTTACTTCTGGAAATATTCTCGGAATTGCACGAAACAAAAGGCCATCCCTATTTTTCCAACACGTACACGGAGTCCGAAGGAGAGACGAAGAGAGCCACGAGGTGGCCAAACCACCTGGCGGCGCGGCAGTGGGCCCAGCCGCGCCGCCTGTGGTTTGGGCCCCTCGGGGGTCCGCCGACATCGCCCCTTCGCCTATTTATTCCCCGAGACGTGAAAACCCTAAAACACCGAGCCTTTCATCCAGAACATATTCGCTGCCGCCGCCGTCGTCAACCCTAACTCGGGGGGTTCTGAAGCTCTTCCCGGCACCCTGCCGGAGAGGGGAATCATCACCGGAGGGCTCTACATCGCCATGCCCGCCTCCGGAGTGATGCGTGAGTAGTTCATCCTTGGACTATGGGTCCATAGCAGTAGCTAGATGGTTGTCTTCTCCACTTGTGCCATCATGTTTAGATCTTGTGAGCTGCCTATCATGATCAAGATCATCTTATTGTAATGCTACATGTTGTGTTTGCTGGGATCTGACTTATATTGATACCTATGTGGAGCTGAATATTATATTATCATGTCTATGTCATTTGTGATCTTGCATGCTCTCCGTTACTTGTTGAAGCCTTGGCCAAGTGAATACTTGTACTCCAAGAGGGGGTATTTATGCATGATAGTTGGGTTCAACCTCTATTTAACCTGGGATAGTGACAGCAAGTTCTAAGGTTGTAGATGTGTTGTTGCCACTAGGGGTAAAACAGCAATGCTTTATTCAAGGATGAATGTATTGTTTACATTACGCACATTACTTAATGCAATTGTCTGTTGCTTGCAACTTAATACTGGAAGGGGTACGGATGTTAACCGGAAAGTGGACTATTTAGGCATAGATGCATGCTGGATAGCGGTCTATGTACTTTGTCGTAATGCCCAAATGAATCTCATAGTAGACACCACAGCTCACACATGCATGTTATATGCACTTATCAATTGTCAATTGCCCAGCTGTAATTTGTTTACCCAGCATGTTAGTTATCTTATTGGAGAGACACCACTAGTGAACTGTGGACCCCGGTCCATTCTTTTACATCTGAAATACAATCTACTGCAATCATTGTTCTCTACTGTTTTATGCAAACAAACATCATTTCCATTCGATACGTTTAACCCTTTGTTTTCAGCAAGCCGGTGAGATTGACAACCTCACTGTTAAGTTGGGGCAAAGTAATTTGATTGTGTTGTGCAGGTTCCACGTTGGCACCGGAATCCCTGGTGTTGCGCCGCACTACACTCCTTCACCAACACCTTCGAAGCAACCTCGTTTTCCTACTGGTTCGATTAAACCTTGGTTTCATACTGAGGGAAAACTTGCTGCTGCACTCATCATACCTTCCTCTTGGGGTTCCCAACTGACGTGTGACGTACAAGCATTGTTTCTGGCACTGTTGCCGGGGAGATATTCCCTCGTCAACTTAGAGCCACAACACGTTTTCTGGCGCCGTTGCCGGGGAAAACCGAATTGCTTCTGCAAGGGGAGTCTCTCACACCCAATCTCTTTACTTTGTTATTTGTCTTGCTTAGTTTATTTTTATTTAGTCTTGTTTGCTCTCTTTATCAAAAACACAAAAAAATTAGTTACTTGTTTAATTCAGTTTGATTTTGTTTTTCAAAATGAGTACTCCTGAGAACACTAAGTTGTGTGACTTCACTAGCACAAACAACAATGATTTCATATGCACTCCTATTGCTCCACCTGCTTCTACAGCAGAATTTTATGAAATTAAACCTGCTCTATTAAATCTTGTTATGAAAGAGCAATTTTCTGGTGTTAGTACTGATGATGCTGCTGCCCATCTTAATAACTTTGTTGAACTTTGTGAAATGCAAAAGTATAAGGATATGGATGGGGATATTATAAAACTGAAACTTTTTCCTTTCTCCTTGAGAGGAAGAGCTAAAGAATGGTTGCTTTCTTTGCCTAGAAATAGTATTAATTCTTGGACAAAATGCAAAGATGCTTTCATAGGGAAATATTATCCTCCTGCTAAGATTATATCCTTGAGAAGTAGCATTATGAATTTTAAACAACTTGATAATGAACATGTTGCTCAAGCTTGGGAAAGAATGAAATCTTTGGTGAAGAATTGTCCCACTCATGGACTGACTACTTGGATGATCATCCAAACCTTTTATGCAGGATTAAATTTTTCCTCAAGGAACTTATTGGATTCAGCCTCTGGAGGAACCTTTATGTCCATCACTTTAGGTGCAGCAACAAAGCTACTTGATGATATGATGATCAACTATTCCGAATGGCACACCGAAAGAGCTCCTCAAGGTAAGAAGGTAAATTCTGTTGAAGAAACCTCCTCTTTGAGTGATAAGATTGATGCTATTATGTCTATGCTTGTGAATGGTAGATCTCATGTTGATCCTAATAATGTTCCTTTAGCTTCATTGGTTGCTCAAGAAGAGCATGTTGATGTAAACTTCATTAAAAACAACAACTTCAACAACAATGCTTATAGGAATAATTTTGGTAGCAACAACTCTAGGCTTTTCCTTCAAGTGGTAATGGTTATTTAATGCTAGATCTTTTATGCCTAGTGAGGAAAGGATGATAGAAATTGAGAGATCAACTAAAAGCTTTATGCAATCACAATTTGAGCAAAATCAATTGTTTACAAAAGCTATGAATGAACAAACTGCCATGTTGAAGAATATAGGACAGCAACTCGAAAATATAAATAGTGAGATTTCAGGTTTGCAAACTAAGATTTCCATTGCTGAAAACCGTATTTCATCTATGTCTGAAGCTCAGTCCTCTTTGATTAATAACATGGCAGCGAAACCTGAAGGTCTTGATGAGTCATTTGCTACAGCAAATGCCATCCAAGTTCGAATTGATAATAATATTAGGATGTTGGCTGAATTGCATGCTAGGTGGGAAAAAGAGGAAGAACTTGAAAAAGAGAATAGTATAGTTAGAGTTTGTACTATCACCACCACTAGTAATGCTAATGTTTTACATGCTAGTAAGCCTCCTACTATTGATGGTAATGTTATTGGTGTTGGTAATGTCTCTACTACTTCTGCAAAGCGTTTGAAATTGCCTAAAACTGCTGAAACTTTTTCTGATAAAAGTGCTGAAATTTTTCAAACTATTGGAGACAATGGTTCCACCACCATTGACAATAATGATTTTGATTTTGATGATTGTAACATCTCTGAAGTTATTATGTTCTTGCAAAAATTAGCTAGAAGTCCCAATGCTAGCACTATTAATTTGGCTTTTACAAAGCATATTACAAATGCTCTTTTGCAAGCTAGGGAGGAGAAGTTGAAACTTAAAGCTTCTATTCCTAGGAAATTAGAAGATGGTTGGGAACCCATCATTAAGGTAAAGGTGAATGATTTTGATTGCAATGCCTTGTGTGATCTTGGTGCAAGTATTTCGTTTTGCCCAAGAAGCTTTATGATATTCTTGATTTGCCACCTTTGGAACATTGTTATTTGGATGTTTTTCTCGCTGATAATGCTATGAAGAAACCTTTGGGGCGAGTTAATGATGTTTTTATTACAGTAAACAATAACCTTGTCCCCGTTGATTTTATTGTTATGGATATTGAATGCAATGCATCTTGTCCTATTGTTTTGGGAAGACCTTTTCTTCGAACTGTTGGTGCCATCATTGATATGAAAGAAGGTAATATAAGGTACCAATTTCCTCTCAAGAAAGGTATGGAACACTTCCCTAGGAAGAGAATGAAGTTACCTTTTGACTCTATTGTTAGAGCAAGTTATGATGTTGATGCTTCTTCTCTTGACAACACTTGATTTTCACTTTCTGCGCCTAGCTGAAAGGCGTTAAAGAAAAGCGCTTATGGGAGACAACCCATCGTTTTTATTTGCTGTTATTTTTGTTTTCTTTGAGTCAAGGAGTTTTGTTACTTCTGTAGCAACTCCTTTGTATCTTTATTTTATCGCAATGTTGTGCCAAGTAAAGTTCTATATTGAAAGTTGATGCAAGATTTGGATTTCTGCGCAGTGACAGATTTTTAGCTGTCACGGATTTGAGCTTATCTCCCTGTAGAAAATTCAAAAAATTCTGAGAAAAATCACGCATATTCCTGAGATATGTACGCAACTTTCATTATTTTAGGCCAGATCCATCTGAGCAACTTAAGTGCCTCGAAAAAATTCGTCATTCCAGACTGTTCTGTTTTTGACAGATTCTGCCTTTTGTTTTGCATTCGCTCTTTTACTGTGTTTGTGTGGATTTCTTTGCTCCACAAAGCATTGGTGGCTGTAGCTAATGTCCAGAAGCTTTGGGATTGATTGTATCATTACAGAATATGAGAATTTTTGATTATGCACTAACCCTCTAATGAGAACTGTCTTGAGTTTGGTGTGAAGGAAGTTTTCAAGGATCAAGCGAGAAGGGTGATATTATGTGATCAAGAAGAGTGAAAAGCCTAAGCTTGGGGATGCCCCCGTGGTTCATCCCAACCATATTCAGAGAGACTCAAGCGTCTAAGCTTGGGGATGCCCAAGGCATCCCCTTCTTCATCAACAAACTTATCAGGTCATCTCTAGTGAAACTATATTTTAATTCTTTCACATCTTATGCGCTTTACTTGGAGCGTCTGTGTGTTTTTATTTTTGTTTTTGTTTGAATAAATTCGGATCCTAGCAATCCTTGTGTGGGAGAGAGACACGCTCCGCTTTTTCATGTGAATACTCATGTTCTTCACTTATATTTGTTGAGTATTCTTAACTAGCTACTGCAGTGCTTTTAGCTCCTGTTTTTCATGCATCTCTTCGAGCTGTTAGCACTTGTTTATAAATACTCTCTTGCTGCATTATATTATCATTTGGAGAGTTTATGTTTAAATAAATTGATTGGTGTTTGTTTGGAAGAAAGAAAATGCTACATGTAGTAGTTGGTATTGGAAAAGACATATGCATTCTTGTAGATCATTGTCTTGTTTTGATTTGATGCTTTGCAATTGTTTTGAGCTCTCAAGTAGATCATGTTTAAGCTCTTGCATCATGTAGTTAAAGCCTAGTAGTGGAGAACTACCGTAGAGCTTGTTGAGACTTGGGATGCATATTTGTTCTCTCTAAGGTCTAGATATTTTCTGGTAAAATGTTTGAGCAACAAGGAAGACAGTGTAGAGTCTTATAATACTTGCAATATGTTTTTATGTGATTCTTGCTGTACCGGTTTATACTTGTGTTTGCTTCAAACAACCTTGCTAGCCTAAACTCTGTACTGAGAGGGAATGCTTCTCGTGCATCCAAAACTTGAGCCAAAACCCATGCCATTTGTGTCCACCATACCTACCTACTATGTGGTATTTCCTGCCATTCCAAGTAAATATTTCATGTGCTACCTTTAAACTATTCAAAACTTTATTACTCCTTATTTGTGTCAATGTTTTATAGCTCATGAGGAAGTATGTGGTGTTTTATCTTTCAATCTTGTCATTTACTTCTGACAGACTTTCACCAATGGACTAGTGGCATATACATCCGCTTATCCAATAATTTGCAAAAAGAGCTGGCAACGGGGTGCCCAGCCCCAATTAATTACAACTTTCATTAATAATTCTCTTCACATGTTTTGCCCTGATTTATCAGTAAGCAACTTAATTTGCAAATAGACACTCCTCCATGGTATGTGAATGTTGGAAGGCACCCGAGGATTCGGTTAGCCATGGCTTGTGTAAGCAAAAGGTTGGGAGGAGTGTCATCTATAAAGAAACTAAAATACATGTGTAAACAAAAGAGAAGAGGGATGATCTACCTTGCTGGTAGAGATAACGTCCTTCATGGGAGCCGCTCTTGAAAGTCTGGTTGACAAGGGGGTTAGAGTGCCCACTACCATTCGTTGACAACAACAAACACCTCTCAAATACTTATTTTGTGCTCTCTATATGCTTTCGAAAACTTAAAAAGCTCTAGCACATGATTTAATCCCTGCTTCCCTCTGCGAAGGGCCTATCTTTTACTTTATGTTGAGTCAGTTTACCTACTCCTTTCTATCTTAGAAGCAAACACTTGTGTCAACTTTGTGTGCATTGATTCTTACATATTTACTTATTGCACTTGTTATATTGCTTTATGTTGACAACTATCCATGAGATATACATGTTACAAGTTGAAAGCAATGCTGAAACTTAATCATCCTTTGTGTTGCTTCAATGCCTTTTACTTTGAATCTATTGCTTTATGAGTTACCTCTTATGCAAAACTTTTTGATGCTTGTCTTGAAAGTACTATTCATGAAAAGTTTTTGCTTATATGATTCATTGTTTACTCTTTATCTATTTGTTAGCAAACTATAGATCATTGCTTTGAGTCACTTCATTCATGACATGAGCCTTGCAATATATTGATCAAGATTGTGTGAAAGCATGTCTCCTCAGAAATTATTTGTTGTTATCGTTTTACCTACTCGAGGACGAGTAGAACTAAGCTTGGGGATGCTTGATACGTCTCCAACGTATCCATAATTTCTGCTGTTCCATGCTTATATTATACCATTTGCTACATGTTTTATATACACTTCATATCACTTTTATGCATTTTCTGGGACTAACCTATTAACAAGATGCCACAGTGCCAGTTCCCTGTTTTCTGCTGTTTTTGGTTTCAGAAAGTTACTTCTGGAAATATTCTCGGAATTGCACGAAACAAAAGGCCAGTCCCTATTTTTCCAGCACGTACACGGAGTCCGAAGGAGAGACGAAGAGAGCCACGAGGTGGCCAAACCACCTGGCGGCGCGGCATGGGCCCAGCCGCGCCGCCTGTGGTTTGGGCCCCTCGGGGGTCCGCCGACATCGCCCCTTCGCCTATTTATTCCCCGAGACGTGAAAACCCTAAAACACCGAGCCTTTCATCCAGAACATATTCGCTGCCGCCGCCGTCGTCAACCCTAACTCGGGGGGTTCTGAAGCTCTTCCCGGCACCCTGCCGGAGAGGGGAATCATCACCGGAGGGCTCTACATCGCCATGCCCGCCTCCGGAGTGATGCGTGAGTAGTTCATCCTTGGACTATGGGTCCATAGCAGTAGCTAGATGGTTGTCTTCTCCACTTGTGCCATCATGTTTAGATCTTGTGAGCTGCCTATCATGATCAAGATCATCTTATTGTAATGCTACATGTTGTGTTTGCTGGGATCTGACTTATATTGATACCTATGTGGAGCTGAATATTATATTATCATGTCTATGTCATTTGTGATCTTGCATGCTCTCCGTTACTTGTTGAAGCCTTGGCCAAGTGAATACTTGTAACTCCAAGAGGGGGTATTTATGCATGATAGTTGGGTTCAACCTCTATTTAACCTGGGATAGTGACAGCAAGTTCTAAGGTTGTAGATGTGTTGTTGCCACTAGGGGTAAAACAGCAATGCTTTATTCAAGGATGAATGTATTGTTTACATTACGCACATTACTTAATGCAATTGTCTGTTGCTTGCAACTTAATACTGGAAGGGGTACGGATGTTAACCGGAAAGTGGACTATTTAGGCATAGATGCATGCTGGATAGCGGTCTATGTACTTTGTCGTAATGCCCAAATGAATCTCATAGTAGACACCACAGCTCACACATGCATGTTATATGCACTTATCAATTGTCAATTGCCCAGCTGTAATTTGTTTACCCAGCATGTTAGTTATCTTATTGGAGAGACACCACTAGTGAACTGTGGACCCCGGTCCATTCTTTTACATCTGAAATACAATCTACTGCAATCATTGTTCTCTACTGTTTTATGCAAACAAACATCATTTCCATTCGATACGTTTAACCCTTTGTTTTCAGCAAGCCGGTGAGATTGACAACCTCACTGTTAAGTTGGGGCAAAGTAATTTGATTGTGTTGTGCAGGTTCCACGTTGGCACCGGAATCCCTGGTGTTGCGCCGCACTACACTCCTTCACCAACACCTTCGAAGCAAACCTCGTTTTCCTACTGGTTCGATTAAACCTTGGTTTCATACTGAGGGAAAACTTGCTGCTGCACTCATCATACCTTCCTCTTGGGGTTCCCAACTGACGTGTGACGTACAAGCATTGTTTCTGGCACTGTTGCCGGGGAGATATTCCCTCGTCAACTTAGAGCCACCATCTCGTCAGCCGACTGATGCGCCCACTAGTAATTTGACAAAGCGGAAGCTGTTCACGTCGACTGGTACTGGTCGTACGTCCCCTGTCAAGAAACGTGCAAACATACCCAAGAAAGTCAAGGCTCCTGAGAAGTTAGCTGGCGAGAAGACTATGGAGGAATTAGAAGTGAGCACACGTGGCGAGGTGACAGCCTTTTTCGAACAGAAAAAAAGGAAAGACTGGAGGCAAGACTGGACTCCATAAAGGAACTTCTGAAGACTATACCAACGGAGATTAAAGATCGCACCGTTGACAACATATATAACCCTCCACCGCGGGCCCTTTCAGACTATGAGCGAGGTATTATAAAGGTACATAGCTCACAGATGGAGGAAGATAAAATGTGCGGGAAAAAGTTGCCCAGCTCAGAGAACAAGAAGTACAATCGATCGCCCCGCTCATTGTGCCTTCTGATAATATTGTTGCTCGGGAAATCGAGCATGGAGAAGTTGTAATCCATGGCGAGACATATTACCCCATCATGGATTTAGCATATCAATATGTTCTCGGGCTGCCTCTGGTCGAAAATCCGAGTGCTCTAACAACACAGTTATGGAAATTGCATAACTGGTACATGACCGCCGCAAAAGAAGAGAGATTCTATTTCATGCGGGAGTTAAGGAACAACACTACTTCCGAGAATATGCTGTGTAGGTTGACTTCTCCGAACTTTTTCAGATGTACAATCAACGTGACCTCAACAAATCTATCATCAGCAGCTATTGTCTGTAAGTGATTTATTTGTGTAATTTAATTCTTTAGTTAAGCTCTTCATTGCCTGTAATTATACTCACGATATTCTTTTGTACGCTATTATGCAGAATGAAGATTCGTGAATGCAGAGTGGATGGAATCTGGGACATTGGGTTCATTGACCCGGATAAAGTTCATCAAGTCACCGTAGAACAACATGCCCAGGACACAGAGGACATTTTGCTAACGTTTTTAAAGCGACAAAGTACCAAAAAAGAAATACTTTTTCCTTACAACTTCAAGTGAGTGTTACTGTCTTGTACACATTCTATTTTGCTTTCCCGATATTAAGTGTAATTGATGAGCTCTGAATAACCGCGTATATAAACGTGCGCACAGGTTCCACTTCATTCTGCTAATCATTAGAATCGATCTTGGAGAAGTTGAAATCTGGGACTCATTAAGGAAACATCAAGATGAATACAAAAGCGTGCGTGTATTGCTCCAGAGGTAATTTCAATCGCACTATATCGGCCTCTTTAATTCGTTCATTTCCTGATATCAAAGTAAGTAATAACTTCTCAATTCATTTTCTTTGCCGGGCAGGGTTTGGAGAAGGTTCATCGCGGAAGAACGCGGTGAATGGAAAGATAAGCTGGAGTTTAAGGCTAACAAAGTAAGTAGTACTACGTACCTAGGTCCGCGTATCTCTCTAATTTTAGTTTCAATACCATTATCATTCTCTTTATTATTATTTGATTGAATTCTATTCTCGTATAGTGGTGCCTGCTACAACCACAGGGGACGAATTTATGTGGATACTACGTTTGCGAGTATATCCACATAAAGGTCAATGAGAGAGTCAATAGTCGAAGAAATCAAGAGGTACGTAAACATCATTCACAAATTTATTTTTGCTACCATCAATTGTGTTTAGTTTTGATCATAACTGATTTGATCTCCTTCTTTTAAAGATGGCAAGGAAGCGGAACCAGCTCCTGCCAATAAACTGCGTAAAAGCAATTGCGGAGGAATTGGCGGGATTTTTCCTTACGCATGTCATACCTGAATCCGGTGAATTCCACTATATCGAAAAATAGACTCCCTCCATGTACTAGCAGTGATATCCATGTAATGAGTACTTTATATGTGTAATGAGTACTTTATATGTGTAATGAGTACATTATACGTGATCTCCTCCGAAACCCTGAAAAATGAGCGAAAAGGAAAAAAACAGAAACCCTAAACCCCGAAAAATAAGCAAAAAGAAAAAAAACAGAAACCCTAAACCCTGAAAAATAAGCGAGAGGGGAAAAAAAGCAGGAACTATTAATACGGTTGGTTTTACCAACAGGTACTAAAGGTCCTCCGCCACGCGCGCAGCTACGCCCACGTGGAGCCCTTTAACACGGTTCCTGGGGCAACCGGTACTAAAAGAGTACCCTTTTAGTCCCGCTTTATTAGTACCGGTTGCACAACCGGTGCTAAAGGCCATTTGAAAACCGGTATTGTTGCCCCTTTTTCTACTAGTGTTAAAGGTTTGTTTATAATACTACATTACATAGTTGAACTAACAACATGATAAAAAGGTACAATAAGTACAAGATATTTTTTTAGAGCACTGGAGTTGGGCCAAGGCCGGTATTATGCATTACCAAACCAGAAATGCAAAGTACTGTACAGTATAAACGCAAACTAAACAAATAAATAGTTTTGTAAGAAAATACAAGGAGCTAAAGACCAGGCATAATACAAATAATGAAAACAAAACAACTACTCCGTCACGAAGTATAGGGCGTTTTACCCCAGCAGATAGTTCGCATAATTAGAGAAAAAATAAAATTAATGATTATTTGATTAGGCTACATGCGGAGGAGATGTATCATGGAGAAAAAATCGGCCAACACAACGATGTGTTTTAATTGCTGACACGGTTAATAGGCGACTCACAATTCTTGTATGCATGTTATTATTTTCAAATGTTAATGTGGCACTATTAGCCCACTCGAAATAAGAAATGATAACAATGATGTAGCTTAGTTAACATACAAGAATAATAATAAAGACAACGGACGACTCTATCTCATGAGCACATACATACAAAACATTACTTCTCTAGGAGCAAGGCTAATAATAAAGACAACGGACGACTCTATCTCATTTTTTTAAAAATAAAGAGCATATATTAATATCGAGAAGATACCAATTACACTAGACTCTGCAACAACGCGTAGCCCTAGCGGCCACACGGATGCACACGGATGCACGACTCTATCTCATTGTCACATCATTTGTAACCAATCTTATAGCTCACACTCATAAACAGATGAATATAGATCCATACCTGGTCAATAATGATGGCCCAACTCACTCCCTTACAAAAGATTTTGGAGCCTGTGCTACAGCCGACTGTAAGTTTACAACCCGCTCCCTCTTCTCTCTCCTCCCACTCATGAAAAAACTGATGTGCCAACTCTTATAGCCCGATTATCCTATTATACTATTTGCTCTAATCCAATATTGCAAGCATGGACATGAAATCATTAAATTTAATCTCAATTAGGTACAACCAATTAAGAGACGATGCATTGGGGTGGTCGTTCCCTAAATACAATAATACATAGGATAACATGTTAGAACCAATTCATTTGGGGAATGTCGTAGGCTACATGCGCGAGGAAATCATGCCAATGCATGCAGGAAGGAAATGCGCATCGGTCGTTGCTTGGCTCATCGTATTAATCGTAGAATTAAAGCAGATATTAGAGGGAGAAACTATTGGTTGCAAATTTGATCTCAAATCCCCCCTTCCTACGTTGCATCCCTAGGTCTCAAAGTTGAAGTTTAGTGACGTTTTTCCACCCGGGAGCATATGCTTCCAGTTTTTAAAACTTGATTTAAATATTTTGAAATGTCAAAAAATTACGTAGATCTCGACATTCTATTTTTTATTTGTTCACAAAGTCGTTACGAAAAAAAGATAAAAAGGATTTTTGGTGCTAAAAAAGGCTTTTTGCAAGACATATATATATTTTTGCATAGGCCACAAAAACTGCCGGGCCGAGAAATTTGGTGTGCACACATAGAATATCGAGAGTATGCGCGAAGGTTTTGTTCGGAATTTTACATTTAAAATATTTTTTCCGATGACATGACCATATATACTCCAATGTGTCAAAGTGAATTTCTCGTCTCGGGCGCACATCACATTCAGAAGCCAAATGGATAGGCTCCACCTCGCTTATATAGATCTTGGTGTTGCCCCACGTCCATAAGTTTCAAAAGGCACAAATAATACTCCCTCTGGTTTTTAAAAACTGCGTAACTTACGCATAAGTTGTACATGTTATGTTCCTTTCTCACGGCACTAAAAACGGATCGGAGGAGTAACAGACTTACAAATTTTCAGGACATGCAAAGAGTACAAAGTCGGGTTAACAGTACTCAAGATTGGATTCCGGTGTTCGGCCGTAGTTGCTGGGAAGAAATGAAAAAATAGCTTATGGGCTTACTTGGCCCACATTTTGTACAGCTCACAAGTCCCCACGACATTCAAATTCAAACTGGCCGCTCCTCAACCACTCGGTACGATCGATCCAAACCGGGATTCTCAGGGAAAAATAAGGATGCATCTCCGGGAATTAAGCAGTTATGTCCCCGGTTAAACGGTACTACTCTGTGCAATCAAAAGTTGCACGCTCATCAGTCGTGCCGTTCATGTGCCCGCAGCCCCGCACTGATGATGAACACACTGCCTGGAGGATGTCCTGCACGGATCTGACCCAACCTGCGACGTTTGCTGGGTGGTGGCACCATCTCCGCTACAAATCTCAGATGCTGACCAACACATGACAACATCCATGGAAAATGACACTCACGAGTCACGACTTGTGTGCAACATAGCCTAATGAGATGAGCAAGCATGAAAGATTTTTGATAAATTTAGGTAACAAGGATATGAAGTATATTTACGATGGCACAATTTTGAAATCGAATTCGAACCACACCACGAAACAAAAATTAGAATGTATTCCATATATAGTAACTAGAGTCTAGCATTCACAACAATTTCAAACTAGGGGACTAAGCGCGTCTCCGCCGCGCCCGTGGGCTAAAATGGTGAATATTTAATTGTAAAATTGTTGAAATTCAAAAATTGTCTAGGCTGAGAAGTTGTTCGAATTTTTGAAATGGTCAAATTGGGGAGTTATTCGTATTTGAATTATTTTCATGTTTATTAACTGCTTAAATTTTGTGGTCGTGATCTATCTAGAATATTGTAAGTGCGTCCCCTGCCGCGCCTGTGGAGTTGAAAGAATTTAGTTTTTTTTAGGAGTAAATTTGAAATTTTGGGTTGGAAAGCTGCGGTATGATTTTTTTTTGGTTTTTTTTTAATGTTAGCAAATTTGAATTTCTCAATTGTGCTTGCTTTCTTTAACATGAGTAGTTGGTTTTAGGTTATAAGAACTTTTTTTTGTGTGGTTATGTTGGCACGTTTATTGTGTTTGAATTTCTTTTTCGTTTATTAATTGCGCAGATTTGAAAATCGTCTGAAATTTTGAATTAGAAAACGTACAATTCGATCATATGTTGTAAGTAAGTGGCTTTTATTTTGTGTACATGTTGACATATCTATCTATTTTGTCCGCCCATTAAATTTAATTACCATGTGGAAATTTGAAGTTTGCAATTGCGTCGTCTGTATTTATTTTTATGTGACCACGTTGACATATTTATCATTTTTCTCTTTGACATGTTTAAAACTATTAGTTTCCATTATTTAGAAATATTTAAATTTGAAGTTTGCATTGCATCATCTGTATAATTTTTATGTGACCACGAGGATTGACATATTTATCATTTTTCTCGTGGACATCTTTAAAACTATTTAGTTTCCATTATTTAGAAATATTTTAAAATGTTATGGATAGGCTGGGTTTTGTTTTGTCATATTTTGTCCTCGGACGTGGAAATTTGAAATTTGCAATTTTGTTGTCTATATTTTTTTAATGTGAATACATTGACTATTTGCCATTTTTCTCTGGACATGTTTAAAAGTATTAGTTTTATATTATTAAGAAATATGTCAAATCATATGGATAGGCTGGGTTTTTTAGAAGAAAAAAAATCTGACATGGATGGCCCCTGTGTCGTGCTGACGTCATGGGGCAGATCTGGCGTACTGGCCACGGCGGCGGCGAGCTCGCCGGCGGCGCCACAGGGCGTTTCAGGACGCGTCGCTGGGCGCGCTCGAAGCGCCTCGACACGGAGTCCCGCAGCTGGCGGCGCCGCCGCCGTATGGTCGCCGGCGGCGTGCGTGTGCGGCGGATGGCTGCCCACACGGCCGGGATGATTCCGGCTCGCTGCGTCGTCCCGGCAGCCCAAACGGCGAGGTTGGAGAAGTTTCGGCGGCGGAGCTCCTGGTGCCTCCGATTTGAGAGCGGCGGAGCAGAGCAGCGGGGCTGGGCGGCGACGCCGGCGGCGGCCTCGGAGGCGCGCGGGAGAGAGAGAGGGAGAGGAGGCTGTGTTGGTTGTTTTGCACGGAAGTCCTTGGACTTTTTAGAATTTACATTGGGGTCCTTTGGGAGGGGGTTCCTGCAAAAAGGCCGCGCCAAAGTTCGTGCGGACGGGGGTCACCGTGACCGGCCGGGCACCGGGGCCACGCGTCGCAAGCTCATTGGCAGAAATCGAGCTGAGCTACAGTAGCCGCGGAGACGACGTGGCTCAATCCTGGCCATCCGTCGCGTGGATCGGACGGCCAGCGACCCGCGGCGACGTGGACGAATGACGACGCGCGGATCCTGCGGCCCTTTATATATAGTAGAATTTGATACTCCCTCTGTTCCACAGTACAACTAAAAAGGCTTATATTGTGGAACAGAGATAGTTTACTGTACTACGTTCATGATATGGGTTGAACTTTTTGTTTATTGGCATGAATCAATCTTGAATGATTTTTTAGATTGATTGGAATTTTAGTTGTTTTTGTGAGATTGCATGGTGATTAAAATGATAATCCATATTATTGGTATGTTTTTAGGGGGAAGCTAGTCAGTTAACGACAAATTCAACTACTGTCAGAGCTCTACAACAAATCATGCCTCAAGCCAGCCACATGGAAGAGTTGGTCATCGAACATGTGAAAGTCAAAGAAGCAACGAGAGCAAATAAGTTTGTTGATTGAAAACTTCTACCTAAAGTCGTTGTAACTACCAGTGTGGTAATCACCGATTCATATCCATCTAGTGAAGTACTTGCACACGTATGTTAATTTTCCATGCTGGAAAAAATGCTCACA